>AYEL01078864.1:0-20249 GCA_000484575.1 Olivierus martensii
TATAGAAATCACAACAAGCACTTGAAGCAGGATAAATACACTAATTTATTATTAGATATATATAATATACATTACATATACTAATAATATAATTGTTTTCCGGAAACATTTTTGGACTACTATGGCCCTCCTCAACCGGTAATCTCAAGTGAGTGACTAAAGTTCTAACCAATATTGGATGCAGGCCATCCCTGCTGGGATGTTCTAGAAATAAACATCCAGTTTAAAGCGCTTGAACTGGATGTTTATTTGTGGAACATCCCAGCGCGAGTGACTAAAGTTCTAACCAATATTGGATGCAGGCCGTCCCTGCTGGGATGTTCCAGAAATAAACATCCAGTTTAAAGCGCTTGAACTGGATGTTTATTTGTGGAACATCCCAGCACGGATGGCCTGCATCCAATACTGGTTAGAACTTTAGTCACTCACTTGAGATTACCAGCTGAGGAGGGCTATAGTAGGCTGAAAACGTTTCCGGAAAACAATTGTATTATTAGTATATGTAATGTATATTATATATATCTAATAATAAATTAGTGTATTTATCCTGCTTCAAGTGCTTGTTGTGATTTCTTGTGTTATTAGAAGCAGCAGAACTCAGTTGTTTATAGTTAAGTTTATACATTTAAAAACTAAGAAATATTGCAAAGACTAACTATAATTTAAATGGTAATGTGTCTTCTTTACATAATATCCTATTCATAGACTGTATGTGTTTTATATTCAAGCTAAATTTCTAGTTTTTAAATTTTAATATAGATTTGCAATAATAAAGTGTTATCTGATATTAATTTATATTTTTCTATAATATTAATGATATTAAATTTTTCCTTAATGTTAATAATTATATATTTTATTGTTCTAATATTTCAGGTCTTTATCATGGAATGAATCAATCCAAGAAAGATTTTTCAATATTCATGGTTATAATAGGATAATGATATATTTATCATAACAGATTATTCAAAAACAATGAAAAAGAATCTCAATGCTCAATGAAAGAAATACAGTACATAAATCAAGAAAGAATTAAAAATACAAATTATTTGTTTATACATTATAAATTTAATCATAATAAAATTATTTAAATTATTAGTAATTCAAAAACAGTTGTTCAATTCAAAATACTTTATATTTTATTTCTGAAAACAAACAGATTAATTTATTAACAATATTATTTTAATTATTATTCTAATACAATAAAATAAAATATTTTATACTCAAATATTCTCAAACTACTTTACGAAAATCTTTCTTATTAGTCTTAGCATAGAGATCTATTAATTTTGATATTAAAAATAATTAATATTTACAATAATCTTTCAGTATTATTAATTTAAATTTTTAAATTATATCAATTCTAATCTAAAATAAATTATTATTGAATAAAACTATTAAGTATAATAATGTTTCAAATTTAAGTACATGTTGATATTCCCAATCCAAAATTCTTAAAGCCATAACTTCACTTTCACACCAGTAGCTCTTTAGGAGAGGATTATGGTTCATTGTGTTGTGAAAAGATGATGCAATAATGCATGTGCAGCTGTGGTGCACTATCATGATTCCCTAAACCATCAAAAATTATCAATGTAAAATGTCTGTGATTACTTATATAAACAATATAATAGAAAATATCATTAAAAATGGCAAAAAAATCTAATAATGAGTTTTCTTCACTTTTCTTGAACCTCATCATATCATAGTATTTCAAAATCCAAAATCTGAAACATGTTCAGTCCCAAGCATTTTGAATTAAGCATACACAACTTGTACTAATACATTAGTAGCAATAATAAAAAATTTGTAAAATTTAAAATTATAAAAAATAATTAAAACTCAGATAAACTATTCATCTTTTTATTTGCTTTATGTAATAAAAGCAGTCTTTTAATAGTTTGGGCAATAATAAAAAATTTGTAAAATTTAAAATTATAGAAAATAATTAAAACTTAGATAAACTATTCATCTTTTTATTTGCTTTATGTAATAAAAGCAGTCTTTTAATAGTTTGTTTTGTAAGCTGAGTTGTTTTATAAATATATATTTGACTTAATTGAACTGATGATGTTTTGAAATCTAAAGTTTATTCTTAATATCATAGACAATTGTTGTAATAATAAAATAATTTATTTTAAAAGTAAAGGAAAAAAATTATATATTAAAATAATTGAAAAGATGATGTAATAATGCATGTGCATCTATGGTGCACTATCATGATTCCCTAAACGATCAAAAATTATCGATGTAAAATGTCTGTGATTACTTATATAAACAATATAATAGAAAATATCATTAAAAATGGTGAGATGAGACCATTTTTGTATATGTTAGGATTTTTTGTTATAAATTAAAAAAATTTATGAAAAGTACTGCTATAAATTGTGTTAACGAAGTAAGAATAAGTTAATAAATATGAAATATTAATAAAAATGACAATATTTCAATGAATTCATGTAATTTTTTTAATAATTATTTGATATAACGTCATTCAACAAAAATTATGTAACTTCTAGTTTTTTTATAAATAATTTCTGAAAATTTTGGCCAAATTTATTATTCATGGCTCATTTTGTTCAGAGGATTTGTTGCTATCTAAAAATATTAACTATTTCATTTGATGGCTGAAATTTCATATTAAAATAAAATATTTTCTGTGATCTCACATAAGGAACAAAAAGTTGTGAAAAAATGCTTACACTCAGAAAGTGAGTGAAATACGTTATAAATTTTGAAAAATTCAAAAGATTTTGCCAAAAATTAAGCACAATATCATTATAATTTTTTGCTTATTAATTAAGCTTAATTTTAATTAATGATTGGCATGTGATTAAAGGCAAAAATTGACTATAATCACATTCCAATCATTAATTAAAATTAAGCTTCAAGTGGTTAACCATAAGAACAGATTTTAATCACTTCCAAGATCAAAACAAAAAAATGTAGAAATTTCCTAAAAATTCTCATATCAGAAGTTCTGGCATCTTGAGTTGTTGCTCTCCTTTAGCAGCACATATGCAAGAATAATTTCATTGTCTTAAAATAAGTAATTTCAACTTGCCACCTGAGGGAATTATCATTTTGAATTTTTCCTTTTGGTGAGATTTAGGATATTGCTATTCTGTTATTGTACCTGGTTAACAATAATCCAGGAGAAAAAGATTTCCCTATCAAATTTAAAATATGCTAATGTTATTGAAAACTATTTTTTCTTTCAATTTTTTGTTCAGTAATAAGAGCTTTAAAGAACCCATTTTAATATATCTTTGAATAATGAAAGAGCATGGATAACTGTATTATTGCTGTTTTTGCTGATTGAAATTTCAAATCCAGTTGATAAATTATGATGCATCAATAATTGCAAAGATGATTCTAATAGGTTACTACAACTTTTTAATTTAATTACAATGCTTCTATCAACTAGTTTATATAGACATTTTCAAAATTCTTCTATTTGTAGATATAGAATGCTTAATCCTCCTCCTACTCAGTTTCACATACTTATTATTAATTTTAAAAGAAAAACTTAAAAGGAAACACTGACTTTTGATAATCTCTCAATATATTTGAGTTTATTTCATGTAGTGACCTTATAAATTAATAGATCGGAAGAGCGTCGTGTAGGGAAAGAGTGTAGATCTCGGTGGTCGCCGTATCATTAAAAAAAAAAAAGTATTAATGATTATTCTAGATACCCACTTTTACAACAAATAACATTTGATCTTTCTTAGTCAATATATATATATATATTTATAGTGACTAAGAAAGATCAAATGTTATTTGTTGTAAAAGTGGGTATCTAGAATAATCATTAATACTTGTATATTAAATTATTTGATTAATTCTGATCATATTTTATTTTTCATTATTTTTGCTTTTAATATATTTTTTTTAATTTTTTCCAGGTCAATGTGCAATAATAATGTTTGATGTAACTTCACGAGTAACATATAAAAATGTTCCTAACTGGCATAGAGATTTGGTAAGGGTTTGTGAAAATATTCCTATTGTTCTTTGTGGAAACAAAGTAGATATCAAAGATAGAAAAGTAAAAGCAAAATCAATTGTTTTCCATAGGAAAAAAAATCTTCAGGTTAGTGAATAATAAAATTTCATATTATTTTAATGTAAACCATTCATTTCTTTCTAAATTAATGAATTCTTTGGAATCAAAAAATTATAAAAAGAATAAATATAGTTCATAAGAAGATATAAGAAAGTATTTAGAAAACTTAACTTTCCAAACTAGTATTTTGGTTATAATTGATCAATCAAAAGTTTGTAGATACAGTCAATTCTTGTTATTCGCAGTATTACGTTCTGTAAATTCTTTGCAAATACTGAATTAGGGAATAATGAACCATTGTACTTATGGGAAATATTGAGTTAGGTTCCTGCAAACCTTTCTTCCCAACATTTTCATACTTGGGTTTGTGTATTTTTCTGTTTACAGACAACTTATTTAATATATATTACATTGCAAATAATTACAGTATATGCAGTATAGTATTATATACAGTATTATAATTATAGTAATCTTTATTTAATTTTTTGAAACATTAACTGTTTTAAAAAAATTAAATAAAGATTACTGTAATTATAGTACTGGCCTTGGCTGCTTTCAAGCATAGCATATATTCTTCTATGGACCTGCAGACAATATGAACAAGCTTTTAGTCTACTTGCGGTCTGTGGAGGGAGCAAGGATAGGTAATGAGAAATTTACCGGCAAACCGATTCAGAGACTACATTTGGTAACAAACAACTTCCTTTATTAGAGAGAGAGAGAGAGAAAGACAGGGTTGCCATTCACCTGGAAAACTGGGAATTCTGGGAAAATGAAAATTGGGTTAGAGAAACTGCTTTTTTTTCATAAAACCTGGAAAAATCAGGGAAAATTTTTTTTCTAAAGTTATATGTTTTGAGCAATCTTTACCACTAAAAATGACGATGTCACAGCATTTCAACACTCCATGAAAAAGATTATTATGTGAAATTCTGTGTGCATTGGGTGCTTTCATCAAGGTCAAGCTTACAAAATCTGCAAGTGTGTTGACTTAGCATCCATGCAGTCAGGCGATTTTTGGTAAAAAATTTCACTTTTAAGACAGGCACATCACATCACATACTGTAGAAGTATGTTATGATGAGGTAATATAATGCTGTAGCTTGTACTGACTTTAATTTTGCAACTTTCATGTGCTGGATTTGATGGATGTTATATATTGTGTATTTTTGCTTCGAGCATGTAACACAAGAAGCGTTTAAAGTGCATGCACATAAAGCTAATGAATTTGGTCGAATTTATTTGGCATTCGGTATAAAATTCGCCTTGCCATCCACATCTAAATGAATCAGATGCAGGTAAACATTCTCTCAAGTTCGCTAATGTTATGAGTATGTCAGAGTTTTAACCCTTTGCGATCCTAAAAAATATTTTTTTAAACTGTCTACAGCTATTACGTGGCCATTTAAAAAAATTATGATGTTTTGTTTTTTTGCCATAACTTTTTTGCATTTTAATTTTTTGGCACGAAAAAAATTGGATTTTGTCAGCAATATACCGTACTCTGATACCCTTTTTTAGTTTTGGATGAGAATCAAAAGAATAACAGAGTAAAGAAAAATACGAAAGCAATTAGACCTAATTTGCATATGTAAACAATACATAATTTTTCAAATACGAAAACAATTAGGCCTAATTAGCATATGTAAACAATATATAATTTTTCAAATTATTCACAATACTTTGGGCATCAGATAAAAAAATATTGATATATTTACATTCTTGATGATATTCCACATCTTTAATATCAAATTACTTCATAATTCTAAAAAATTTTTCCAACTGACGAAGAAAATTTATGATTCGTTCATAATTCTAAAAAGGTTTTTCCTCTAAACGTAAAGAATTTTTGATTGAAAAACGATCAGGGCAGATTGTAATTTGCTAATGAAGATAATTTATGACTGCAATTTGATACGCAGAGTGTAATTTGATACATTGTGTAAACAAACAATCATATTATTCCTCTCGCAGATGAAATATGGTATTCTACTATACAAATGTTTAAAATAATTGTTTATTAGCCATTTTTCTTCCGTATTTTCTTAAAATAATGTGTGATAAATGCATTTTATTTTATAAGAAGTATTAGTATGTATGAGAATGTCGACTTTGTTGAAAATTTATTTATTTTAATAAATATTATTATTATTTGTAAACACAGCTATCATTCTGCCATCTGTATGCCAGTTTTATCACTGATTTTTGATAAATTATTGCTTTATATACATTTTTTACTCAAGATTTGTCTTAGTGCCTTTTAAAAATGGTGGATGGTGAATTATTTCTCTGTATTTATTCATTCTAAGTCATTAATTTTTCAAAAAATAGTTAAAATATAATAATAATAGCATTTTCAAACAAAGGAGATAGGTTGTCACGGCTCTCCCCTTAGTAAACATAATGTAACTAGCCCACAGCCTAGTCATGTAGTTAACCTTGGATGGACGCTATTGACAGTAATTATACACCTCTGGTCAACTAATTACTTGTTTCGACTAGGTATAACACAAAAATTACTTCATTGTTTAAATTTTTGTGTTATTTTTAAAATATAACTAATGTAAACAAGCAATCGGCTGATTTAGAAAACCATTGGATATTTTCCGCCACAATCTAGGACTCCGAACTTCTGCGTCGATTGTCAAGCGTGGTATACTTTGCTTTCTTTCTCTGATAAGTTAAAATTTATAAATTGTTAAATAAAATTAATTTATCAAATTTTGTGTGTGAAAAAGCACTAAAATCATATTTATAAGGGGCTAAACTTTCCCAAATTATAAATAATTGGATCAAGATATCTGTAAAAAAAAGAAAAGGTAAACTAAGAAGGAAATGTGGAACATGATAGAGCAAGTCAGACAAATTTGGACAATCTGTTCTTGAATTTTGGCGGTCAAAGATGGCACTTATATTAGTAAATCCGATTAAAAAGCAATTAAAAAATTAATTAAAAATTCACATTTTAGCAAAATTTTGGTTACTGTGATAAAACAATGAAAAATATGACAAAAAATAATATTTTGAAATTTATTTTTTCAATATAAATAAAAATAAGGGCACCAGACCCTGTCAATAACGTTATTGATAACGGAGTTGTAGCACGTCAATGGCTTGTCAAGAATGTATTGACACAGGAGTGCAAAGGGTTTAAATAATTTGATTCAAACAATAAGTAACTGGCTTTTTGGTTTTATCATCTTTGTGCAAATTATTGAGCTATTATTCATCCAATTTTTAGTATATGATATAGTTGCATTAAGTTTTCTTTGTTTAAGTGTAGTTTTGTTATAATTGCAGTGAATTTTCTTAATTATAACAAAATTTACCTGATCAAAGAAAACTTAATGCAACTATATAATAAGTAACTTGTGTAGTTAAAAATTATTTTTCTGCAAGTATGTTATGAGATGAAGATTTAATTTCCATGGTCATGCAGTATCTATTAAAAATGACAAATCATATTAATAAACTAGCAAGCGAATTCCGCACTCAGTTTATACTATCAACAGTCATTTGATCGAACACTTTCGAACTTGCTTTAATGTACTGCCTAGTGAGGGAACCTTTGTGCAGCGAATGCATTCATTCACTGCACAAAGGTTCCCTCATACATAACATTGGATGGCGTTCTTTACAATGTCTCCATTAAATGAACGAATTCATTCACTCTTTCTCGTTTGCTGTATGTTTACAAACCTTAAGATTAGCGAGTGTTAATAAGCTAATCGCAAGAGAAGCCATAGACTTCGAGTTGGCAAGAATCTAGTTTATCTCTGAGTTAGGTGCATCACGATGATAATCCTAACATGAACCTGAAATAAGAGCTTATATCCAATACGTGGTTGTAAATAATAATTTAATTGAAAATCTAAGCTTAAAAAGTTCATAAATAGCACAAAAAGCAGTATGTACGTATATAACTTTAGTATACAATTGTATATTAAAGTTATATACGTACATACTGCTTTTTGTGCTATTTATGAACTTGTTATGCTTAGTAACAGTGGGATAAGCTGTTTATTTTTCAATTTGTTCCTCTATTATAACTGAAAATCTTTTGTCTCAATTTTTTCGTTATTAATCTCACTGTTTAGACAAGAACTTAATTCATAGCTATTTGCGTTAGACACGTTACATTGCAAATTAAAATGTTGCTGCCTAATGCCCACCAGCTGATAATTAATAGTGTGAATGAAATATTCTATTGTGTTAAAGATTTATTTAAAAAAACTGTATTCCCATCGATAGTTGATTGTCATCTTTTCGTAATTCAATTAAAATATTTAGGTTTATGTTAGGGTTAGCTGTGGATGTGCCGAACCCAGATTCTTTCTTTTGAGTTGATTGATGAGTGAAGTTGATCAGATTTGTGATAGGCAGCAATGGACTGATTGTTTAGAGGTGAAGTAAATTTTTACCTATATGTTTGTGCCGAGAAGTGTTCTTTATGAATACTGATGAGTCTTATTTTTTATTCATTTTAGTTAAAATAATTTTGTTTTCTATAGATAATAACAATGTTTTTATAATATTGATTTAACTTTTAACTGTTAATGAAACTGGCATGAAACGATTTTGGTTGACAGTAGGTGTTCCCTGCGTTTAAATGCTAATTGATGTCATATTGTTAATTTGCCTCTAGCAAATTAACTCTCTTCTTTGCAAAGTCATAAACAAATTATCGTGAGAATGTGAAAGTGGAAGCATTCACTGTAACATTGTTTGATCTAGTTTTAGTTAAAATGTTAGAATTCTATGCAAAGTTGCAAATTGTAACAAATATCAATAATAATAATAATAATAATAATAATAATAATAATAATTACAAACTAAAATCTAATGATTCTAACGACTTTGAAAATTCCAGAGTTCAGCCTGAACTCAGGTTTTCTTCTAAATTCTAACTTAAATATAATTAACTTCAAAACAATCTAACAACAACTACGTTTAACCGGCAAAACAAAACTGGAAACTTACAACTAGAAGTAAGGAATAGATGTTAAGTCAAAAACAACAAGACAATATTAGAAACTTATACTAATAATTTGAATAAATTCTCAAAACATGTTAAATAACAAAAAATATAAATTTATTAGACTCAAAACACTTACAAAAATGACAAAAATATATAAATTTATTAGACTCAAAACACTTACAAAAGTGTTAATAAATAATAAAAAATATAAATTTATTAGACTCAAAACACTTACAAAAGTGTTTAATATGCTTTAAATAATAAAGCAGCAATCAATTATTCACAAAAAAATAAACCTTAAATACTATTTAATTCTATTATCTCCACCACAATACAAACTTCAAGCAAATTGTAGATCTTTACAAGAATTCCAATGTCACTTAACACCAACCTTATGTCGATACAACACTTCGTTGAGTTGTTGGTCACGTTGGCTTTTATATCGAGTGACATATAGTCCCGTGTTGCTTCATTTACATAAATACACATAACATATAATAGATTTTTTATTTTTAACATAAAAATAATAAATAAAAAGTCTAACCTCTTAAAACTGGGGTAAGGATAGTTGAAAATAAACTACCACAATTAATTGACATGTAGAAAAAAGAAAAAAACTGTTGTAACTGTCTCTCCTGAAATTTTATGAGAAAAAATAAACTTATTTTTGTTAATTAAAATTTTATCATCTAATTATTTTACATATAATAATTGAAATTTTAGTAAAAAATTAATAAAACAAAAGAGAAAACAAAATATGAAATGTATGTTGATACTATGATATAAATAAATATTGCAATAGTTCATATTCTTAAGTAATTTGATATTAATTTAGAAATTCTTTATATATTAATAGAGATTTTATTATTGTTAATGTTATTACTTTGCAAACAGTAAATAAAACCATCATTTTAATTTAAAATTAAGTACTGATAAATAATTCTAATGTTTAAATTTTAACCAGCAATGCAAAATATATCTTTACTGGAAATAATTTTATTCAATTACAATAAATACTAGAAAAAATGGAAACGTCTGATGAATTAATAAACAATATAAAACTAGTTTAGAAATATTAAATTTGAACTCATTATCAGTTAACATCAGTAAATAGGTATAAAGCTATGTTTTATATAACTTTTTCATTAAAAAGAAAGATATTCATTTCATAAAGAGAAATAATTATCAGCAATTTTATATCAAATTAAAATAATTATTAAGAGGGACAGTGGCATAGCCCAGTTTTGGCATCAATGGGATCAGATGCCATAAAAGCATTTCTTGGCTATATAGGCTAAATTATTTTGATATTTTCCATGCAGATATATAAGAAATTGCCTTTTGGAATAATGGAGCAATGAGGTACAGAATGATCAGATTAATCAGGAGTATAATACTTCAGGATAGTTTCAGCATTAATGCCAATATGGGCCTCTCACTTTCTGTGACAGCTACATAATATATGAATTGAAATTTGCTCTCCAGTCTATTTTGTATCCACTTTCTACACCCAGTCTGCATTCTGCATAAACATGCATTTTAATTCAGCTTAAGAGTTTCATTTGGAAGATCCCATAGATGCTATTTGGAGAAATTTCCTCAAGAGAGAACAACCACTTCCTTGTAACCTGCCTACCTTATTAAATAGAGATAATAATTAGCAGAAACTGATGCAAAATGACTGATGATAATTTTTCAAATAGAAATTCACAGTTTATAATCTTTTCAGTTTTTTTATATAAAATATTCTGTAAAGTATCTTTAACTAAAAAATCTTGAAACAAAATAAAAATCTATATATAATAAAAATATATGGTAATATTTTTAATGGATACTGATTAATTTCAAATATTTTTAAAAATTAATTTAAGTTTCGTTATACAGGCCTAGCTTATATAATAGATCCATTCCTATGTAAAAGTTAATTTTAGTTAATAAGCCAGGATGGAACATGGCCCCTTTTTATAAAACTTGAAGTATGAGGACTCAGAATTGAATCCAGATCCTTCAAGATGATAAAACAACTGATTCACCACACAATTCATGTGCTTATTTTTTAATATAATTATTTTTAATGTTAAGTCTTTGTGATCCACTAGTATTATATAATGTATGCTCTGACATACATAGATTTGATTTATTTATATTACATTCAATTTATACTGTTAAATATTGTATAATAATTTACATTATTTTACAATATTTAGCACTGCAAACTCCACTATTCATATGATCTTGATGCTAACTAAATTTTCAATGCTGTTCTATTTTCTGAGGATTTACCATTGCCATAAATTAGTAAACATTTTGCCTATTATTATATAATTGAATGCTATAGTTAAAGTTTATAGTTTTTACTTTGTTTTAATTTCCTTTGATTATTTAGTAAAAAGTCATCTTGAAAATTCCTTCCACTAGAGGGATTATGCTAAAATTCTCTCCACAAAGGAAAACTGAAATCCTTGATCCAAGAGTTTTAGTATTCAATTATTTGCTAGATACTTTTGAAGTGTTCAGATAACCATAATCAAAAACTGGATTTATAATAAATTCAGTTTTGATTACTAAAATTTAAAAAATCTGTTTTCTGTCTTCAATTACAATGAAATTTGTTTTATAAGTGGTTTTTTAAAATGTTTTCAAATAATATTTTATTAATACAATGTATAATAAGGTTCCTAATTATCCAGGGTTGGATTATCTAAGTTTTGGATTAATCAGAGTTAATCCACAACCTGGAAATGATGCTTAATTATCAATTTTTTTTTTATATCTTAGATAAGATATCTGAAAGATTTTTAAATACCTCAAATTCATTTTCTTATTACATCTTAAAAAATGGGGATCAAAATAGAATTGAATTAAAATTACAAATATTGCAATAATTTCATGATGCAAATAAACAATTTCTTATTTCCTTTTTTAATAAAGCATTTGAATATATGTGTTATAATGTATATGAATGCAATTTTTTTATTTTTAATATTAAATGCATATTATCCATAATTACAAATTTTTTGAATAATTTTGCAGATTATCCAGAAATCCATAATCTGAAAAATATAGTAGACTCCTGATTAATCAGGGTAATCAGGAGTCTACTATATTTTATTTTTAATTCAAAACAAGGCTATAGAATAAATAATGAAAAATATTAAAATATTTTAAAATGCTTCGAGAAAACTCTACATAATGAACAATAAACTTATATTAAAAAATATTGTATGTTTAACTGTTGGCACAAATAAAAATGAATAGCATAAGGAATGGATTCAAATCACCTAATCTGTTTTTATTTACAGTAATTCTTTGAATTAAAAAGAACTGTTTAAATATTAATATAGTTAAAATCTTAGAAGGAAAATTCTGTCACATAAGCAAAAGATAATTCTTATGCTACATTGTAGAAAGGTACCCAAATTTTAAACTGATAACTGAATAAAACAATATTATATACTTTTGGGATGAAAGTATATTAAATCTGTATATTAAGATTAAATTTGTATAAATTTAACAGTTGTTTCAATTAAATAGAAGAATTTAGGAAGTCATTGCTGTTATCATTTTGAAGAGATAAATTAAATAGTAATATTATAATAAAAATGAATGATCTCAATGTTTGTAAATCATCTCTTTTAAGAAATATCTGTAATGCTTCCCTTTTCACTCTGTAAAAACGAAATTCTTCATAATCATAGTATTGAATACTTACTTTGGGTGAAAATATATAAAAAAGAATTTAATAGATCCATGAATGATTGTTAATGGAGTAATCCAAAATGATTTGAATTGAAAATAAAATAAATTATTCGAAAATTAGCTAACATTATTATACAGAATCAATTGTTAGAATTGCTACTGCTAATGAATAGTGGAAGAAAATTCGTAAATAAAAGCATCATCATTGTGAATAGTATCGAAATATTTTTATATTAGAGTTAAATAGTTTTGTATAACATTTGATATTCATACAAAAAATAAGAAACATTGAATGTAAATAATCCAAAGTCTATTCAAATGGAATAACACACTAGCAAAAATGCCCACAAATTGTTTCTCAGAAAATATCTTTCAACACCTGCTTCATCACCAGGATGTCCTGTATTGGTTAAACTTTTACTTGGCGAACCAATCAGTATTATCAAGAATTACAGTTGGATTGATATTAACGAACTTAAAAAAGAAAAAATTCTAAATTAATATCATTATTTGAAGAACTAATCCGGTAACAGAGCCTTGATGGCCTAGCAGTTATGACGTTGGGATGGCAACCCAAAGGATCTTAGGCTGAGGCAGAATTTTTTCTTCAGATAAATTAAAAAATTCTAGTTTAATCATTAATTCATAGATGATGAATTAATGATTCATAGATTCAATAGATTCATAGATTAATGAATTAATGATTTAATCATTATTTATGTTTATTAATTATGAGATGATATTAAAATTAATTTAAATTCTTTCAAATTATTAAAACTTCCACTAAAATATATCAAGGGATAATTTGGCAATATTAGATTCAATTGATGTTTTCAATTTTATTTATTAAAAATTCAATAATTATGAATTTTATTATGGTAAGTATTTTAATGAAACTAATAGACCAAAATAATTTATTTATTTAAATCATTATATTGGTTAGATTAGACATCTTCCAATAGAATTTCAAAATACTGTCATTATTAAATTTATATATCGATAAAAAATATATGAGAAATTTATGCTACTGGAATAATGTGTAATCATTATTTTATAAAGTTAGTGTTATATAATTGCAAAACTATTGAAAAATGCAGTAAGTATATTATGGATACTCTTATAATCAGTATAAGCCAAGCACTATATTCTATACTAGACCCTCTGGTTAAAATGGAAGTGAATTTTGTTTTAAGAACAATGGTACACAGAATAAATTTGATATATCTGATATAATCAATGAAGAAAATAACCAAGAAAACCATTGATTTAAACAAATTACAGTGAATAATTGATTTCTGATCAAATAGTTTTTCACAAAAGCAAAAATTTTTCTTTGCAAAACAAATATGCCATATAGATTTATGCTCTTTGTTAAATTGAAAATTCATAAACTGAGGGATACATATATGTATGAAAATATATATGTATTACAGATTTAATTATTTTCTTAATCTTTAAGTCTTACTTGATTTGGTGCAAACTGATCGCCACCAAAAGCTGAAACACATGGTTTAATACCTCCTGTTCCTATTGCAATCATGGTGAGACCTATCATTGTAAATGGTCTATAAAAAATTTATAAAAATTAAATTGATATCTCGTAATGTTAAACTACTAAAGTATTTAATTGAGAATAGATAGATAAATGGTAAATACATAGTTTGAAGTAGAATCATAATTGATAGTAGTTGTTTTATATCTTTTATTAAGCAAGTTCATATAATTTCTAGAATTACTAGATGATTTTACTCAAACTACTAAATTATTAATTAATACTCATATTAAGAATTTTTTTATTTCATATAATACTATTCAAATTTATCTCCATTTTATTTTATTTAATCTAAACCTTGCAGAAAAGAATGTTACCAATATGATCATACAATTGCATGTATCAATTGTATGTTCCTGTATCAATTATTTTATTAACTTTATTAATAATTGGATATAATTTATATTATAGGCATCATAATTTCAGCCACTTTTATACTTTACTATTATCATATATAAAATTAAATCAAATGCTTTTTATTCTTTATATTGAAACATTTTCAAAATTAATTAAAAATTTAAAAATTCAAACATTTTCAATTCAAAAACTATATTTTGAAAATGTGCTTTAAGATTTTAAACAGAATTTTGATGTAAATATAAATAAATTTTATTTAGATCTTTTCTAAGAAATCTTTATCACATGTTACACAAGATGGATACAAGATGTCAAAACTTCAATTAATAAAATATATACTATTGTTCATATTTTTACTTCAAATAAAGTTAAAAATGCTTTTTGCTGCTTCTTATAAAATAATAAAAACATAACAGCCAAGTTCAAGTGAAAGACTGCTATATTCTTGTATTCAAATTAATACTTGTTCTATTTGTAATTCTTTTACTAGTTGCTACTGAAGATGGCTTTTTTAAGTTGAAGGATCTTTAGCAAATAAATATATCAATCTTTTGCTTGAACTTGTGCTGTTATATTTTAATTATCTTACTATTGTTCATCAATTTTTTCTCAAAGTATTTAAAATTCTGGTTTCAGTATATGATTTATAAAGGTTCTTTATATGAAAAAAATTAATTATTTTAAGATGATCCATTTTATTCTTAAAACTTTATTATTAATCATTTTTTTATTAATTTCTGAGATTCTTGTATCATCTCATTTGATATATACACTATTCTTTCATAATTGTATGATTAGTTCTAACGAAGTTTTGTAACTTTCTAAATGATTTCATAATGAATTGAATTAGTGTTGTAGCTAGAAAAATTTTTATGAAATGAATAATATTTCTACTAAACTTTCATACTCTCTCCTGGAAACAGGTATCTTTCAAAGATATTACTGAGATACAGTATTTAGCCCTAGGCATTCATAATAGAATCCATGTGGGATGCATCATCATTCTGATAATATACTTGGAAAGTGATTTATTTGGAGTAGTTTGGTTGATGACTTGGAACTTATAAAATCTTCCTATTTATGATTGAAAATATCATTCCAATTACAAAAATAACAAAAATTAGTAACTTGTATCAGAAAAATCAGAGAAAATCTTCCTTATTAAACTGCTTCTTTGATCAATCAAAATGAGCAAAAAAATCTTATATTGCAAAATATTTCATCTTAACAATATTACTTATTCTTTTATTATTTAAATTGGATTTGATTATTCATTGTTGATAAAATGCATATTTGAAAGTTTGATAATTTCTTATCTCAAAATCCTTTAGTTTCAATCCAGAATACAGAAATACTTTTAGGTTTTTATACCTAAACTTCAAAACAATTCAGGGAAGAATTGAAAGATTCTCAATTTTATATATAAAAAAAAATTTGAGGAAGCATTCAAAAGATAATCGTATGCCTATACCATTAGGAAGCGTGATCATAAATCCATTATCATCTAATGTAAATCGTAAGATTCACATTGTTCTCCTTATAATAGTCACTTTCTTCTGTCATAAATGGATACAAGTCATTCTTTTCGAAAATCATGATCCTATCATCTTTGTTTAGCAGTTTAACAATAAAATACTTAAGTCGAAAGAATAAATCAAAATAATATTGAAGTGCTATTGTTTCTTGATAATATAATTTTGATAAAAATAATAAGATAAATATAAGTGAATAAACTAGTAACAAATTAAAATAATTGAAGAGAAATTAATTAGAAAACTAATTTAAAAGATTAAAACAAAGGAAAACATTGAAGCAAATTTATAAAAACTTTTTAATATTCGTTTAATGATTTAAGAACATGTGTTGTGTGTAATAGTAATAAATCTGTAGCCTGTATCTCACAGATTGAAACATTTTTTTTTTTTATAATATTTATGGGAAATTCAGAAAAACGATACACGTTTCTGAAGTATGGAATGATGACATTTGGACAGTAAAAGATAAAACTCAGGATATGATTGTAAATTTGTTTTCCTTCGTGATTAGATTTCAAAAGAAATATCGAGATATTTTCATGACGACAGTATTTTTGAATTAATGCTTACTTTAATAGCCGTTTTTCATGGATAATAACAATAATGGGCTTAATTTTTTCATGTAACGTTATCAAATATTTGTTAGTGTAATTTAAAATAACGAAGAATCAAGATGTTTACAAAAAATATTTGCTTTCGTGCTTTGTTCCATCTAGCTAATGTAAGAGGTATTATTATTATTATTATTCCCTTAAGTTATGATAGATATCGGGGCATAATGTAGGTAATTAAATGTTTATTTGTTGAAAAAAATATTAATTATACTCATAAAAAATATATCTTAATAATTTTCTGATATGTTAAGACAATTAATTATAAGTTATTGGTTTTTCTATTATTTGGAAAATGTCATTGAAATGATAAAAACTTTTAAGATAAGAATTGCAATTACTTAACAGCGTAACTTATAGTTTTTTTCTTTTTTAAATCATATCCTTAGAAAATTTAATTTTTATATTTTTTATCAATGTTCGGGATAAACACCTAAAAAATTATTCTTTGAAAATATTTCACAACATTTTAATTTATTAAAACAACAATATTTTTTTGTTCTAAATTGATCTTGATATATCACGTACGAGCATCCTGAAAAGGATGTACTTCCAATAACATATTCGAATGACAAATAGAGCAGAGAAGAGCGAATGATTGATCATATTTACTCCTGTCGTTCTTCGATGATCATGTTGTGGAGAAATAAATCACAGGATTTTAGCTTGTATCAAGTCAAACTTAACTTTCATTGGTAGGAGCCTTTCAATAGTCTGTGGTATTTGTTTGATTTAGTTTATGCTATAAAGCAGTTACCGTAAGAACATTATGTGTAAATACTGTACTATTCAATTTACGACATAATACTATTTACTTTATGAAATGTCAAATTTTATAACAATGATATAAAATTTCTGCATTTCAGAGTTAGTTTACTCATCTCCTTAGAATATATCTTCAATATATGCATATTTATAGTAAATAAAAATCTCATATGAAAATTTCAATTTTATCTATATAGAAGCAAGCAATCATTTATATAACTTACTCTATTTTTCAATACCAAAGATATACCATTATTCCTCTTAGGAAATTCAATCTCTGCTTGTGACAGCAATTAAAAATTAAATTTAATCACAGTTAAATGTAATAACACATTTTAATTAACATAATCAAGAAAAGAGACTTTACAGATTGGCACGTAAATCCGTATTTAATAAGAAACGATTTTGGAAAATCAACAAAAAGGAAACTATTTAACGATGTAAACACTTAGCAGTGTTTAAAAATAATTCAGCGATTTATTAATTAAATATTAGTGGTTCAAGTGATTTCACAAAGAAAATGTATTTTTTCACGCTATTCTGAATTTTACACGAGGTAAGAATTGTATAATCCTTTTCTGCTATGTCAACCAGAAACTAATTACAGTGACTATAGGTGCCTATTCGGAATTAGTATAAAGCGAATGAAAACGCTTTTCTAGTCGATGATACCGTGAAGTTAAGCGTTTGCTTTAATGCGAACACGTCACACGATTCCAGAAAGGTAATATTTTGTAACGATAGAAATAACTACTTTTTCATTTATTCTCTAGGAAAATTAATGAAATTCTGACACGTAGTTCGTGCTTTGACAATCGTAATATATGTTACCTTTCGACCTCATGTTATTTTAATGCATCGAATAAATGCAAAATTAAGGAATGAATTTTATTTCTTTCTTTTAATCTTTACAAATGCGTGATAGAATCCTATAAAGAAACATCTGAATAGATTTATCTGTTACTTAATGATATTCGTTATAATAAAAATGTTATTCCGTTTTAATTTATGGATGCTTTTCAATAAAACGTTTTTAAATGATTAGTAATTGTTTATATGATCAGTTTCGGCATTAATAATTAATATGCACGCAAGAGTTTCATTATTAAGAGAAAATTATTACTCGCCTGTGCATATTCCGATATATATTATTACGTCCAAATGCTAACCTTCCTATTAATCTATGTGCTTCCATAAATCGCTTCCATAAATGAAAGTTTTCATATTAATTAAATATTTAGTAATATAATCATTTTAAAGACATTTTTCTATAAAAATTGTCTTTATGTATTAATTTTCTCCGTCTATTCGGTTGTCAGATATTTCGAAAAGCAAGTAACCTCAAATCTTCAAATTTTATATCATTCCTTATTATTCTAGTTACATACTAATCAGTTTTGATGATGATGCCTTGTCTAATTATAATATGGAAGCCATTCCTAACTGTAAATCACAGAAAATATTTATAGCACATGAACAAAATTAGAATTATTTAAATTTTATTTTTCCAAAAATTTTCCTTTTTAATTATTTTTCCTGCCTATATTTCTTTCGGGCTCTATAAGAACGAAACATCGCAGAATATTCAGATTTTAAAAATTTGTTTCGATTTATCTGAGACATACAAAACTAATTTTGAAATGTTTATATGGCTCATTTGCAAAAAAGTTCAGTCGTTCGAAATTTTAAAAAATTTCTGTATTTTTGAAAAATTCATTCACACGAAATATAATCATTTGAAAGCTGTTTTTGTAAAAAAAAAAAATAGTAATATAATTCCATCGTTACTTGTCATCGATTATTTTTTTTATTTTATAAATTTTTAATTCCATTTAATCAATGAAATACTTTTTAAAATAATAATAATTCATTTTAAAATGATTTTTTTTAAATACATAGCAAACAATTCTAGGAAAATCTGATAAAATAATGCGGTTGTTTGTGTGTTATTAGTAACAATACAATCTTTACACAACTTTAATTATGTACATGACTTTAATAAAATTTCGAAGTGCTTTTAAGCAGATACGTTGTTAAGTGATCTTCTAAGATCTTCAAATAATTAGGTGTTTGTTTGAAGCCATTGTAATTATATATTGTTTCAAGCAAAGCGATTATTACCTGAGTGTTTCGCCCTCATTACCTTTGCTCTTAGAAAATTTAATGTTGTTTATATAATACATTGGAAGATTAAAAATATTCTGAGGTCTCGGCGTCATATAGTGGAAAATTGTGATTCCTTCAAATACTAACTATTGTGAAATAAATTATATTTTAGATAAATGAAAGTTTTAATTTAAAAGAATCAGTTGAATTAATTTGCTCCGTAATAACTCGAACGTCTCGCAAACAAACTATAATTATATTCATTGTTATTCAAAATTTCCAGAAATTTTTAATAATTAAAATAAATATTACAAAATAAAATTATCAACTCAACCAAGGAAAATTTTTATATAGCCTAGAGACTTTTCTTTTATATACCTTAAAATAATTATTTTCTTATTGATACTGTATTAATAAGTTAATATCCTTAATATAGCAAATTTATCAAGAATTTTCAAAAATATTTATTACACAAATTTTTATAAAAGTGAAAATTTTAAACTATTTAAAAATGATGATCATTTAAAACAATGTATCAGTATTAATTGAATAAATATTATTATTATTAATAATTAAAAAT
>AYEL01078865.1:0-18029 GCA_000484575.1 Olivierus martensii
TTAATTTTTATAATTACAGATAATTAATGAAAATTTTCTTTACAAATGTTCCTTGAGTTACAAACATAATTTGTCCATAAGTTATGATCATAACTCAAAACCTACCATTCTGCTGATGATGTAATATATGTTTATTAATTGAAATAATTAAAAGTTTCTTTCAAAATTTTGAATATAAATTATAAAACAAGGATTTTTATAGAAGTGTTGCCATTTTGAAATACTGTAATAAATATGGTAAATAGCTATGTAGTTTTATAATATGTTTGCTGTTATATTATTTCATTATTATAATCTTTAAAAATCTTCTATAATTTTTGAAATTTTCTAGAATATGAAAACAAAATGGTATGCTCCTATGTAATAACATTTATTACCAGATGTTCATAACTTGAAGGATACTTATATTGTCAGACAGATTTTGATTTCTTACACCAACTTATCAAAATTCTTAATACTATTTTTAATTAAAATTCAAATAAAAGTTTTTTTCAAGACGACACAATTAATGCTTATTACAAATATTTTAAAATTTATTTGAAAAATGCAAAATATTAATATATTTATATCACAGTATTTTCTTGAAAATAAAATATAAAATAAAAGACAATTTTTGAGTTTATTTGTTTCTTTAGGTTATTAAGAAACTTCAAAATAAATAAATTCCATATTTATGAAAAGACAGGCCAATTACATAAAAATTGTTTTTGATTTATGAAATATTCCACACAAAATTAAAACCTATATACAATAATACCAAAGCTATTCGCATCTGATTTAATAATGAATTAAAGATTTGTAGTTTAACAATGAACAGCAAATGTGTTTTATATAACATTTTTATCAGTTATAAAATAAGTAAATAAGTTCTGTTTATGAAAATAAGACATATTTTATTTTCAAGTAAATTAACTTTATGAAGTTGAATTACAATAATTATATATCATAAAATAAAATACAGTATATATTTTTAACCATTTATTTCAGTATATAAATATATAGATAAAATTTCTTAAAGTATAGATAACAATTTCACTTGTCAATATATAATATTCACTGACTAAACATTGTTTTTATGAAATTTATGAAAATATACTGTATTTTGAATTATTTAAACTGACAAATATATTTAGCAATTATTATTATGAACTGAATTTACACAAGATAGTTATTTAGATCCTTTTGATTATTTGCAGATGGTTTCATATTTGTTTTATATTTTATTTTGAAGGTAAAATTATTAATTGCAATTAAAAATAATCAAGATTAATTATTGATTTATAATAAAGTTAAATATATGTAAATGATCTACAATTGTTTTTATCTGAGAGACTAATTCATATTTTAATATAATTAATCAGACTAAAATATGTTATTCTCAACTTGGTTGAAACTGAGAAACAATATTTTCATAACTTTTATATACAAGATATATTCATTAATTTCCAGGACTGTAAAAAATACTAAATAAATAATTAATCTAATCTTATAATAATAATATTTAAATATTTGGCAACAAAGCAAGCAAAAAATATTTATTCATCTGCACTTACTTGTTAGTTTGATTGTCTGCTTTTAATTTAGTTTAAGTTAGTTTGATCATAGCACAATAGCATTATGGATATTCCTAGAGAACAGAGGATATGCATTAAAGTTCAACAACCCTATTCTCCAAATATTGTACCTAATAACTTTTCCTTTTTCCAACATTAAAATTTCTCAAAGGAAAAAAAATTTGATATTACAGAAATCATACAGAAAGAAATGATTAAAATTTTAAGATCTCTAAAAAAAGGTGATTTTAAAACATGTTTTGAAAATTGGAAAAAAGAGATAAATAAGATGTATAGAAACAGAAGGCTCTTATTTTGAAGAATATTAAAGATAATTTCATTATATTTATTATTTTTTCTTGATTTCTCACAAATCCCAGAAATTAATGAACACACCTTATATAAAAAGTTAAATTATGACATTTTTTAAAATACAAAATTTTAAAATGATAATTCAAAAGTAAAAATTTCTACCAGCCTTTTTTTTAATTATAACAAGCAAAAAATATTTATTCATCTGCACTTACTTGTTAGTTTGATTGTTTGCTTTTAATTTAGTTTAAGTTAGTTTGATCATAGCACAATAGCAGTATGGATATTCCTAGAGAACAGAGGATATGCATTAAAGTTCAACAACCCTATTGTACCTAATAACTTTTCCTTTTTCCAACATTAAATTTCTCAAAGGAAAAAAAATTTGATATTGCAGAAATCATACAGAAATAAATGATTAAAATTTTAAGATCTCTAAAAAAAGATGATTTTAAAACATGTTTTGAAAATTGGAAAAAAGAGATAAATAAGATGTATAGAAACAGAAGGCTCTTATTTTGAAGAATATTAAAGATAATTTCATTATATTTATTATTTTTTCTTGATTTCTCACAAATCCCAGAAATTAATGAACACACCTTATATAAAAAGTTAAATTATGACATTTTTTAAAATACAAAATTTTAAAATGATAATTCAAAAGTAAAAATTTCTACCAGCCTTTTTTTTAATTATAAAAGCAGATAGTGTAGCAAAATAATTTTTTTAAATCTACAAAAGAAGTTAATGTATTAATACAAAAAAACCAGAAAAATTTAATTAAAAAAATTTATAACTTTATTCCATAGAATAAAAATTGATTTATAACAAATTTAGCTAAATAAAACACTAACTAAAAGTTTCTGAATAGAAATCAAATGAAAATCTAGAATAAAAGATTTTGATTAACAACTCATGTTATAAAATTATACTAATGCACCCATACCCTAGTTTGTCATTTCAGTTTGTGTTTTTTTGAAGTTGCATCATAAAATAATGAAGACAACATTTCATTTTGAATTGTAAAACTCTGTATTTGTGTCATTCTGATAATCATTTTCCCTTTGGTAACAAAAGTAGCTCGTATTATGTGATTTGATTACAATTCCCAATATATTTGTGCTTACATCCTTCTGATGCTACAATATGCAAATACAAACAAAATCTGTTTATCTTGATACTTGCATCTTTAGATATGATAAGGTCGTATTTCTGATGTTTTCTTATTATCGTTAGTACAATCAAATATAACAGAATATGGTATAATGAAAATTTTATAAATAAACAGTTATATTAAAATTAAAATGTTTTTATCTAAACACACTGTTTTTACTTAATTTATCAAATATACAATGCTAAGCTACTTCACTCAATTAATATGTGAAGACTAGTAGAAGAGATATGGACAACATTATTTCTTTTATTCTTTATACTATGGTGAAATCTCTTCTTCCTTTAATAGTAGCACATTGCATTGTTCAGTTTATACTTCAAGTATGAATTAGGTGCATTGTACACAGGGCCAGTGGAATGCTTTAATCAAGGTAAGCAAGGCATGTGCCAAGACGGTACAAAATTAATACATTTTTGTTATTGTTTGAACATTAATTAATGTGACTTGATTCATTATTTCTACAAAATAAGGTAATATAAACATATTAAAATAAACAATATTATTTTTTAATTATTTATTTATATTTTTATTTTTAATAAATTTTAATTAAAAATATATTGCATATAATAAATCTGTATTTAACATTGCTACATCAAAATACAAATATAATAATTTTAAGAAGAATTAATGATTTAAATAGCAATGTTATTATATAAATAAATATAAATGTTACCCATCTTACAAGTTTATTTATTTATAAATCGAATAACATATTTAAGTTGGATGTGTATTTGCAAAAGTATAGAAAAGTTTTAAGAAATGTTAAGAATTATATCAATAGCTGTATCCAATCTAGCATTCATATTAATTAATTTTCATTTACCTCTTTAACAAATTCGATAAGAAATTAATCTCTTCAATATTCGTGATATCCGTTTCGTTTAACATATGTAAATTATAAATATGAATTTATTGAATTATATATTGAAAAATTATATTCTGATTTAAGTAGAATTAATGAAAAATGGGTTACCTATTGGATTTAGAATCAACTATGTTAACTATTAATCATTGTAGAATCAACTATGAAAAGAACTAGATGGTATTTTCACTACTCTTTCCATAGTACATTCAGCAATAGTTTCTATTAATATATGCAGAGCCGGCCCAAGGCACGATGCAAGTGATGCACAGCATCAGGGCTCCACTGTACGGGGTACCTTACAAGATTATTTAGCCATTATGATCTTTAAAAAAATATAGGGTGTCTCTATAAAAAAACTTTGCAGAAGGGCGCCGACTACCCTAGGGCCGGCTCTGTCTATATGTCTCATCGTAGATATTTTTGCCATCAAATGTTTACAGTTTGTAATTAACTTGTATAAAAGACATAAAGTTACCTTAATATAAATTTTAAATTTCATAAAACTTCCTTTAAATTTAAAAATTTTTAATTCAATTGGTGTTTTATATAGATAAAATGTTATTGCTTCTTTTAATTCTTTATTTCTAAATGCATTTTTATGAAATAGTTTCTGATATCAAAATCTGGTTTTCGTAATATATTACCAATTTAACTGAAAATTAAAAAAAGAATAAATATATTTATTATTGAAAGATATGTCTAATTCGACAACTTAATGTTTCTCCCTTCGTTAAGGAATTCAATTGAAATCATTATCTCTTCAGCAGAATTACTTATCTGTTGACCAGTTAGAGAAAGCTCCAGGGTATTGTCACAATTCAATGTATCTTTTTCTTTTATGAACTCTTAGTATATTTTGATTGGTTAAACGGAAGTTACAAAAGATGGGTTTACAAAACCATTATTGTGTCTACTTCAAAAGAGAAATTACAAAAAATTCTGAATGCTCTATTGTGAATGATGAATCAAGCATAATGGAACAATTACATCTAATTATGGAAGTAATAGTAGTAACAATATTCAACATGTACTCAATTTTTTCAAGCGCGTGTTTTTTTTTTTTAATACAGTATAGCCATCGTATTCTATCTAATTTTTTTTTTGTCTAATGTTTTACACGCTTAAATATTGATTTTTATAGAATTAAAAATTATATAAAATTTAATAATAGAATATTTACAACAGTTTCCTCGAAATTCTAAATCAATAACTAATTAATTCTAAATATTCATAAAATGTTACAAATATAAAAAAAAAAAAGATGAAGGCAAACAGAGTAAATAATAATTCTTTTCTCTTTGATACTAAATATGTAAAATTGGAGTCAGATTAAAAAAAAATTTAGAAAATTTTGATAATGAATTACATGCATAATATAAAGGAGAAATGAAAATTGAAAGAATCGACTATAAAACAAGTAAAGTACAGTGAATACTTGAAAGAGAATCTAATATAAAAGGCCATTGATAAGATGAATAGACCATTTTGTATAGCATCTTGAATTTTAGAAATAGATTTTGAATCATAATCCAATATATAAGAGTATAGATCCAAAAGAGAGGATATATTTGGAATTTGTGAAATATGAATAGTTTCGGAAATATTGCAATGCCTTTAACGGTTGGAAATTCTACTTTATAGATGCAACTATCATGATATCTCATGGAAGAAAATTTACGAAGTGTCATGAAGGGAATTTAACATTAAGAACTGAACGGAAAAATTGGATCTTTGGATAAATTGTTATAGAATATGTCAGACATTTAAATAAGTAGAGATGAGCTTTGAAATGTTTTAACATAAACTTGACTGATTTTCATAGAAATTCAAAGTGTCAAGATCGAAAAGGAAAATGCTCAAATTGCTTCACATATAAAGTAAAAAATATGACAAAAACAACGTGAAGAAATATATTTATTCAGAACTATAATATTTCCACATTTAAATAAAATAATAATTATATAAATTTTCTCCATTATTCTGATTTGGATTTAATTTCTCCATGTATGTGAAGAAATATAGTTATTCAGAACTATAATATTCCTACATTAAATAAAAAATAATAATTATATAAATTTTCTCCATTATTCTGATTTGGATTTAATTTCTCCATGTAATTTTTTAAAATTATTCATTAAACAAATGCTATTGAATTGAATAATGCCGATAATAACTTATTATACGTAAAAATATCTTTTGTCTTCAAAAATGGAGGAGAATTCTATTCCGCTAAAGTGACAAAAAAGGAGGTATATGACAAAGAATAAATGATTAATTTCAATTGAAGAATACTGATTTTCTCCATGTAATTTTTTTAAATTATTCATTAAACAAATGCTATTGAATTGAATAATGCCGATAATAACTTATTATATGTAAAAATATCTTTTGTTTTCAAAAATGGAGAATTCTATTCCGCTAAAGGGACAAAAAAGGAGGTATATGACAAAGAATAAATGATTAATTTCAATTGAAGAATACTGATAAAGAATTTATATTTTATAAGAAATTCTTTATCTGAGTATATTCTTTATATAAGTTGTTTAAAAAGAATTTGTACAGTAGTTGGACACTGATTGTTGTAGAAAATGTTACCAAATTGAAAATCTATTTCTGTGAGTTCAGTATATTCTTTATGTAAATTGTTTAAAAAGAATTTGTACAATAGTTGGACACTGATTGTTGTAGAAAATGTTACCAAATTGAAAATCTATTTCTGTGAGTTATTCAGAAAATGAGTCTTTTTCATGTCAACAAATAATCTACTGAAAGAACAACTGGAATCGACAACAAAATAATCTAAAAGAGAACAATACAAATTACACGATATCTACTCTGATGTATTTGAGTATTTAAAGACCATAAAAAATATATTCGTCATAGATACATTAGAGTCTTGAACTAAATGATAGATACAACTTCGGATTATATATAAAGAATTAGGGGAAAAAAGCATACATGATTGTTGACATATACACGGGAATTATAAGCAATTGTTTGCTCATATAACTTTGGAAACAGATTGTTTTCATTATAACATATTTTTTTTTCTTTATCATTTGATTAATAACCGGTATGATGTTATAGAGACGAATATGAACTGTGTAAATTTGGATGAGTTTAGTTGGATATGTGAAAGATAAGGATCGATAGGCTAGGTCCAGACTCCCTGAAAATATTTGAAGGTGTGGAACACGGAATCAATCCCGAATATTTCATATATAAAACGATGCTTTACACCCGAGCAAATTAATTATTTCTATCAGGATGAGCTCCCGTTTCTATTGAGAAAAATGGTCTCCACCCAATTGTTATCGTATTGATAATTCTAAAACAATTTGCACGTAAAGTTATTACAAGAAAATAAAATGTAACATGGATACATTAGATATACATAAAAATTAATATATTTTATAATGTAATTACATATTATATAAAAAGTAATTTAATAAAATATAATATTTAATAAAAAGTAGAGTGCTTTTCTATATATTTAATGAAATATAAGTGTAATTCAGTTATAATTAATAGTATATAGTAACAGAATATATAAAATAAGAATAAGTATTAATGTCTAGACTCATCGCCTACTAAACATCATTTTAAATCTATCCCTATATCATAAAGTTATTTTAAATTCTTTTCAATGTCTGATAATTTTATAGTTTTCTAACAAAAAGTATATAAAATTATCCAAGTCAACTTCTGTATACATTATTTTAAATAAAAGAATAAAAATTTGATCAATATATATTCAAGAAATTTGATCTGAAGTCGTTGTTTTAAAGAAAATAGTGATATCTTTCAATTCTAAGTAATGTAGAAAACCAGATATATATCAAGGAGAATCTGAAAATTTTATTCAGATTTATAATATACAATCTTTCCAAATATGATAAAATATATATATATTTTTTTAATTTTAGTCCGAATCGATACGATTGAGATTCTGATAATCGAAGATTATACTTTTAATTAAAATATTTTGATTGAAAAATTTATATATATATTTTATCTCCGATTTTCAGACAAAATTATCGTACTATATCCTCCAAAAAATTGTCCGTTTTGTAACAAATAAAAGTCTAAATTAAAATATTTCATTATCATATTTAAATATTATTAACCCAATTTAATTTTAAAAAAACTTTTAATTTTTCAGACTCTTGCTTGCACTGGATCAGTAAGTTAACTATTTAATTTTTAAATAACAGATTAAATTGTATAAGTAAATATTAATCTAAATGTATAAAATGCAATGGCTAGTTAATTAACGTAACTTTTAAAATTAAAAAAAAAATATTTTTATATTTTTAGTCAGCAGTCAACTTTAACATGTCCATCGGCCAAGCTTTCTGCATAATTAATAATTGCATCCGTGTAAGTTACATAAGTAGATTTATTAAGCAATAAAATTTTTCAATATAACTATATATATTTTTATCGATTATCTGAAAATTAAATTAATAATTTGCAATATAAGAATTGTTGCAATATTTTAAACGAACATAAAAAATAATTTAATATAGTTTTATAATACAGTTTGCATTGAACAAAACAAATTAATTGAATTGAAAATTCATTAAAAATATTTTGATTAAAATTTTATTTGTAGCAAGTTCCTCAAGCGCCTATTTTATTAGGAAGAAAAAAACGAGACGCTGAAGAATCTGAAAAAGAACAGGCAGAATCATCTGCAGAATCCAAATATTACACAATTGTTGACGAAGTGAGAGTTTTCATAGAACCATACTTAGAACAGGAGGAATTCTGAAGATTACGAATTTTCTGCAAGTTTGAAGAATGCAATGAAGAACAAATACTGTATTTATATGCAGTTGCTAATATAAAATAACTGCTTGGAAACAAAATTTTGCCTGTACTAAATTACCAAATAAAAGAAATTATGATATTCAGAAATATTCTGTATTATGTCATTATCAAACTTAAAATAAAAAATTGTACATGGAAAGCTTTAAAAATCTAAAATAATACTATAACGAAATTTTTGTTCTCTTTATGTTTTAATTAAATCGTATAATGATAAATTATATAGGTCTATTTGTGTATTTTCAAACTGTGAATAAACTAGAAAGTTAGTGAGTGATTGATGGGCATCAGGACAAAGGGTTGAATGGTCTGATGTCATTAGGGATGTTGCTAGTCACATGATCTGATGCGTCAAAACGAATTATGATGATGTCATTTCTGTATTATAAGCTCTGACGTCATCAAGAGATTGGCGTCAGAGATTTTATTTACAAAATAGAAATGGCGTCATCGGGAATGACGCAAATGATAAGCATATTAATGGAATGGTAATTATATTTCCAAATTCTGAATGAGCTAGAAAACTGAAATTATGCACACTTAAGGGAATTTGAGTTATAATCAAAAGGATATAATTAAATTATCCAAAATTTTAAACAAGTTTTTGTTATGTAATTAATTATTTTGTTTATTAAGATGGAATTTCGCCATCAGGTTAGTTGATAGATAGGTAAAGATGCAGGATCTTATCAAGGATAACAAGCAGTTCCAGAAATAACTAAAATTGCTTCTTTCCGAAGGTGTCATTTATTTTTTATTTACTTAGCAGTTGGAATTCATTTGTTTTATGTATCCAGTTTTAACGTTTGTAACTAGCATAGATGTAAGGATGTCGTCATAATCTCGGCAACGAGATTATAACGTCATCTTCACACAACGTTGTTCTTATATCATGTCATTAATAAGCTATGTCATCCATTGTTACATCACGATGACGTCGCAGACCTGACGAATCGTCATTCAAATTAGGTAATCTGTATGCATCCATGGCTGTCACACACTGATAACACTTAGCGCCATCTATTGATGAAAATTTAAACTATAATTTTGATAAAAATTATAGTTTAAATTTATAAATATAATTATATAGATTTTAGTTAATTTTTAATAAAATGTAATAAAATAAATGAAATAAAACTATTTATATATATAGATTATATAGTTTTACTGAAACATTTCATTATATATCACTTTATATTTCAATTACCGTATTAAATTTTAAATCAAATATATTCTGTCATTTTAATTGATTTAACGTAATTTTTCTTTTCATTTATATAACTTAACTTTTAACCAATAGTTTCTAAACGATACATCAGAACCTATCATGATCTGCTTATGCTCTCAATAAACTGGCATGGAATATGAAGAGAATAATGGATATCCAAGTATGGAACTTCAGTCTCTAAAATATAAGGATGAGTGAGACTCAGCATTCAATTATTGATTTTCCAGGTAGGGGGAAATTATAGCTTAGTCACATGACAGTCGATTTTTGCGATTGCTATCAACTTAATGCATAATCATAAAACAAAGCCTACAGAAAAGAGTTGAATATTGATTTAAATAAACATCATATTTTCTTTCATTTTTTTAATCTAACAACGTAAAGTATTATCAATATGTTAAAAGATATGATATCAAAATTAATTCCATTAATAAGTTTAAAACACCTAGACTACCGAAAACATTTCTTTACGCTTTATGCAATTATCGGAGAATTTTGACCTATTTATTAATTATATATTTATTTATATAAATTTTAATTAAAATTGTATTTCAATTTCCTTTGATTTTTAAATGTGGGGACAACTATAGGCTATCAGATTGCCAAATATCAAAATTAAACTTACCTTAAATTCAACTAATACGAATGATAGTTATCAGCAACTGAACAATTTGAAAGCTTCTATACCTCAGACCCTCAGACATAGTTTAAGCTGAAACGATTGGAGTGATAATCTCTTAGAGAGAGAGCACGTACTGTATCAGCTTAGGAAAGGGAGAGAATGTAACATGATCCAAAGGAATGTTGTTATTGTTGATCATTCCAGATATTGGCGTGAAAAATGGTTTAAATTAAAAGAGAGAAAAAAAATAGAAATCGCTGTAGCAATAAGAGATACTGCAAGTAAAAAATAAGATAAAAATAAACTTCTATTTTATTGGAACAAAATATTACAAGATATCAAATATTCTCCCCTATTAAAGTATTAATTAATAGCATCCAAGCTTGAAAAACTACTAAAATTATTCAGTAATAAAACTAACCAATAACATCCTTTATTCAGTTTTTTACAGAAATTTACTATAGTCACTCAGTGGTTTCCAAACTTTCTCTGTCTGCGCCCCCTTTTTTCAGTAAGTTATTCAGTAATAAAACTAACCAATAACATCCTTCATTCAGTTTTTTACAGAAATTTACTATAGTCACTCAGTGGTTTCCAAAATTTCTCTGTCTGCGTCCCCTTTTTTCATAACAGTCTACTATTTTATAAATACTTTCTACTTATAATTTAATACTACAAAACAATATACCATATTTTGTATAAATAAAGTTCTTATACTATACATAAAAATATATATATTTATTATGGTGTAATAATATTTAATAAATTAAACAAATCTTACAAAAAAAAAAAACGAAAAATAGAATATATGTTTAATACAAAATAATATTTAATACAATGAGTGAGCTTGTTTTCCAGCACAAATTCTCTTAAATCGAGCTACTCGCAATTCTTTTTCAATCACTAAACGACATCGATATTTTATCTTTAAAACAGTTACAGCAGAAAGTTTCTGGATACATGAATATATGTACAGTACTGTATTTATAATCCTTTGGGTGATTCAATTTTATTCTACACCAATTTGAATTTATTATTTGCATGCTTGTCTCAAAAATTATGTTTTTGTTAATTCTTACGCGCCCCTTTGCAATAGACTCGCGCCCCACAGTTTGGAAAACAGTAGGGCGCGAGACTAATAGAGGGCTGTATTTATTAGGCTTTCACAATTAATTTGGCGAGAATGCTGTTTTATTTGAGAAAATTGGTACGGTATTTGGTATGATATGCAGTTAATATTCGAATGTTTCTTTCTTTTATTTAATAAAATCGTAAATTTTATTTATATAGTATACATACGATCTTCAACAGAAAGAGAAATAAAGGAATTCTAGCCCCTTTTGTATCCCCCATGAAGACTAAATTAAAAAAGACCCTATAAAAACTAACCCCAAATGTAATGTACTGTGTTAGGAAAAGAATTTAATAAATTTTTTTTTTCAAAATCTAGTATGTTTCTACATACTAGATTTTAAAAAATATATTTAAATTCTTTGAATGATGGAATTAATGCTAGATTGGTCTAAAAAAGATAACAATAATTTAGTATATATTTTAACACGCTGATATGTGTGAGGATCTGTTGAAAAGTGACCGAAATGGGATTGTGACTTTTCCACTTAAAAAAAAAAAGCAAACAATAGGAAAGTTGGATTACTTTTCAACAAATAATAAGGAAACTGATCGCCTTTCGTCGAACAACAAGGAACTGGATCGCCTTTTTAATGAAAGAAAGTTAAGTTCGATCTTGAGATTTGAACGAGGAGGAATGGAAAAAAAAAGAACTAACTGAAGGAGGTTGTCATGCAGGAGAGTAGAGTTTTATATACAATCTACGGAAGAACTTCCTAAGCCTGAACTATGAGCTCATCAAAAAAATTAAAAATTCTGTTCTACTCTGAAATACAATAAAATATTCTCTATTTATCCTCTATTCACCATCGAATTTAGTAATGTTTACCAGATAAGTGTAAAGAAATCCTTCTCATGAGTAGAATGCAGCCAGTATGAGTAGGCAAAATAATTTAAAAAAAAATTATTTCAGTTGTTTCAAATCTTTGTGGCGGTGCGGTCTGACATTCTTCAGTCTTTATCCATAACTGAAGGAGGTTGTCATGCAGGAGAGTAGAGTTTTATATACAATCTACGGAAGAACTTCCTAAGCCTGAACTATGAGCTCATCAAAAAAATTAAAAATTATGTTCTACTCTGAAATACAATAAAAGTATTTATCCTCTATTCACCACCGAATTTAGTTATGTATACCAGATAAGTGTAAAGAAATCCTTCTCATGAGTAGAATGCCACCAGTATGAGTAGGCAAAATAATTTTTTAAAAAATGATTTCAGTTGTTTCAAATCTTTGTGGCGGTGCGGTCTGACATTCTTCAGTCTTTATCCACGGAAATACATATACAATGTCTATAGGCTCAGCCTGTAGTCTGGAGGTTCCAATATGTATAATAATATATGTATGTCCATTAATAATTTAAAGACTAAGAGTTCCACAACTTTTAAACTTTTAACCAAAGCACACGATATTATAGCATCTCTGAGAAAATTTGAAACTACTTTATTTCTCCAGCTACCCTTACTCTTAAACTAAGAGTTCCATAACTTTTAAACTTTTAAACAAAGCACACGACATTATAGCATCTCTGAGAAAATTTGAAACTACTTTATTTCTCCAGCTACCCTTACTCTTGGAAATTTTTTCTAAAATTTCAAATTTTTCTTTCATTAGCCTGAATTCGTAATTTATCACTTCCAGAAAATGCGCTCAAATTTGGGATGCCTACATCTTTCCCGTTTTCTCATAATTTTGATTTAAAAAAAGAAAAACCAGAAACTCGAATACACGATTATTAATTCTTATGACTAGTGTTTTTACTTAACACTAAAAATGCATGAATATCAACTAAAACATAAATACAGTAGAGATAGAAAGAAAAATGTAAATATAAAATATGTTTTTGATGATATTCTAGAAATTTCTTGAAAGTTGAACTTAAAAACGGATAGCTTATTCCATTTTATTATTATTATATTATCTTCTTTTTTACTTAAACAAATGTTAACATTTTCTTCATATAGTTTGATTTATATTCTAATAGAAAGATAGAAAGAAAAATGTAAATATAAAATATGTTTTTGAAGATATTCTAGAAATTTCTTGAAAGTTGAACTTAAAAACGGCTAGCTTATTCCATTTTATTATTATTATATTATCTTTTTTTTACTTAAACAAATGTTAACATTTTCTTCATATAGTTTGATTTATATTCTAATAGAAATATAGCTTATAAAAAACTGAAATTTGATTGCATAAAAAATTTATTTGCAAATACAAATAATGTACAGTATATTATAATGTTCCAACAAAGAATCAAGTATATTAACAATGATTGAAACCAAATTTTGGTATTTTGATTAATTTTCCAACATTTAGTGTAAATTCAAATACAGATCAATCCCAGTTTATGATATTCTAATATAAGAGACCGATTTTTCGGTCGGCGGGATAGGCGAGTGGTAAAGCATTCTCTTATCACTTTGGAGGATCCGAATTCAAATCCGGGTGCCACAGTTCAATTCAGTTTTTCAGGAGGGAGTCCAAACCGGCCCATTGAACTCCATTCTTCAACCTTTCGGTTGATCCCACCATGGGTGTTGGCCAATCTGTGGTGGGCTGTAAAAGTGTCCGCTGTCAAGTACAGAATATCGCAAGTACGATATAACTGTTTTAACTAATAAAACCTAACCGATTTTACGACCAAATATAATTTGTACCAAAATTCAATTTGCGAACCTTTACCCCGATTTTACGAAAAATTTATAAGGAGCGAATGTTTCAAAAGTTGATAAAGACACCCCTTTTATCATACAGGAAGTTAAAGAATGTCAATATTATCTTCTATCCTTTTTATGCTAGGAATTTTCATATGAAGTTTTCGAGAGAGTGGAATTCAGATTCAATCCCGGTTCCTCTGATTTGAAAGCTGATGTATTTTCAATTCAGCTAATCCAGCTAACTCTTTTGATGAAGCTAGTCGTAAAGTGACGGATGAAGTCTATCAGCCCAGGCCCAAATCCCTACGGAAGAAATTTGAAAATATGTACTTTTGAATTGAACTCAAATATTCCAGGTGAATTCTCTTTAACAAGCGACGATATAGTAAACAAATAGCGATGCCAATTTTTTAATTAGTTAGAGAAATGACATTTTTTTTAAATTACTGTATATGCTTTTATATTATGTTATCTTTGTGTGCTTTCAGCTAATCCGGCTAACTCTTGATGAGGCTAGTCGTAAAGTGACGGATGAAGTCTATCAGCCCAGGCCCAAATCCCTACGGAAGAAATTTGGAAATATGTACTTTTGAATTGAACTCAAATATTCCAGGTGATAAACTAGCTCTTTAACAAGCGACGATATAGTAAACAAATAGCGATGTCAATTTTTTAATTAGTTAAAGAAATGACATTTTTTTTAAATTACTGTATATGCTTTTATATTATGTTATCTTTGTGTGCTCATGATAAAATATTTAATGCCATATTAAATCATTTGTGTTGATTAATGTTCGTAATAAATTATTATAATTATTGTTTTCTTGCATTGAATATTTTATGAAATTGCTAAAGAACAGTAAGTATCGGCTTTTGAATACATTTTTTTTCTTTCCATTTTTACGCCGCTTTCAACTCAGAGCTTAGCTAACAACAAGGTCCTTCTTGAGATAAACTGCTGATATTTACACTGTGAATGATATGTCTGTTAGCAGGTCCCGAAATTTGGTTGCAATGGATGCATAGAAATGCTTTGACTTTCCACTAGAAAATTGGAATCGATTCACAGTCTACTATTTCGTGAATCCCAGATCGTCGAAGAAGTAGACCGCAATTCGATCCCGATCTTTTAGAATTCTAGGATTCTAGATTCAGATCCAATCTTTTGATTCCCACCTCTATAGTCCCGCTAATTTTTCCACGGATATGGGACCAATAATAGAGATTGGAACAGACCTGCTTAATAATCAGCAAACAATTGGATAGTTCAATAAGAAAGCAAGGTATTCAAGAATGGATTGACAGGATGAGTTCAGTTAAAATCATATGTAAAATATGCCACTCGGAATTGAACTTGGATAACACCAAATGATAAATGACAGCATTACCTGTGTGATAATGTAATCATGCGAATGGAAGCCTTACATAATGATTTCAGGCCAGCAATTGGGCTCTTTATTATAAATTTTCCTCATGAAAATTGCGTTTTAGGTTGTTTTGTAACAATTAACGCAATTTATTGAAATAATTTATCATTGTTTATGTATCTGGATATCCGAATAAATAAATATATATATATATTTGGCCAAGAAATCACCTCACTCCAGTCTATTATAAATTTTCGGCCTGCTTGGTCTTGCAATAACTGTCAAACAGTATAGAGGGGATGGAGATTAATTGTCCGGGCACAGAACTTTGTATAAATTTTCCGAAATATGAGACACGAAACAGGATCCTGTGAGAAGAAAGTCAAATCCTTTCCAATCTGAGTAATTAAATAACTTGTATGTGGAAATTGGAATTTTAATTTTAATGAGAAGGTTAATGCAACCTCTGAGTGACAAATTTTTCAATACTGTATTTAATTTTATTTCTGGAAGTTAAAATATGTAGTCAGATTCTACATTTCTTAAACGGAAAAATAATTCTACTAAAAAAATTATTTAATTTCCTAAATAATCGCAGAACCACTACTAAATAGTGATTCCGAATTAGAAATTAAAACAGCTGAATTACGATATTTTCCGGACTGTGTATCTTTGCGTAAAGTCATCAAATATCATCGGATAATACTTTTATAAACTTACTAAAATACAATTAATGAAGTTAACATTTCTTTTGTTTATTTCCGATACTCTAAAATATATGTCCAAATTTAATTTCATTTTTATAATGTAATATTATATCCTATTCTAAATGATATACATAGAAGAAAGATGTGGATATTATTATTGAAAAATTTATAAGGAATTTTAGAATTTCATATATATTAATAGATTCAGTATAATTTATATATCACATCACATGAAAAAAATTCATAAATCCATTCCTAATTTAAAAATACCCACATTCGATATAAACATAATTAAATAAAAAATTATTAGAAATAATAATGTAAAAGATATACAATACTTTATTTCTCTAAATAGAGCATATGTTTTTTTGTCATTTCGAATCACGTCAGACGTGTCATGACGGCACGCGCCTAACCTCAATCCTCTTTAATAGACAATGGCACTGCAACTTTTATTGAGGTTGAAGACCTATTAACTAAATAATCTGGATGCCAAAATAACTTTTTTGTATAAATTACTTGAATGACAGTTTATTAAAAGATTTGTTTAATATTTAATAATCACACGATATCAAATCATATAATTAATGGGAAAAAATTAAGAAGTAAGTTTAAATGTAACAGAACAGTTTTCAGTTTATCGAAGAGACGAGGTTGGAAGTAAAGCAATTTATTGGAAATGGATAAGATATTCAAGATATACCACTTTATAAAGTTGGATTTGTAGTTATTTTTTAAACTTATTTCTCAGTAAAACAATTACCGATGAATTTGAATCTAAAGTAACTGAACTATAACTTAATATTTAACCTATAATTCATCTCAGTACTCAATCGTCATTAGAAAAATATTCTACTACCATCCCCATATAATCTTTCAGTTATCAAGTCAAAATTTATTAAATTTATAGTTAAATAATTCGGAACTATCATAATAATACAGTAGTTAGGACCAATATACATCTCCAACTATAAATTTACTAGTATTGTATCTCTACAAGTTTGCTTATCAGATCTGTAAACATTATTTGCGGATTTATGAATTGTATATTCAATTTAATTGTGTGTACATATAATAAATTATTGCTTAGAGCTAAGGAAGGTCATAACCATTTCCGAAATGCATATCCAGGTACGGCCAGTCGGTAACAGTCGGTCTAATATATCATTCAGAAATGTAATAAAATTGGTACATTTCAGTATAAAAAGTAACTGTTCTTATTGGTAGTTCTAATGGCTGAATCTCCACTAATGTAGGAATTAAATATCCCAAAGTACTTATTAAATACCAAACAGCTATTATGTAAACTTATTCTATTATTAAAAATACATTTATAAAAATATTTATCTTATATTAGATAATCTCAAGCAATTAATAAAAAATTCTTTAAAGTTTTGTTATTTAATTAGGAGACATTTTTTATGATAGTATTAAATATCGTATTATGCAAGAACTTTTAACCATTTTTTCTCGTCTATTAACATGACAATACTTATTTTAAAATACTATATATAATATATTTTAACTATTAAATTATTGGGCGAGTTCCAAATCTCAACAGACTAATCAGTGATGAGTGATC
>AYEL01078868.1:0-29640 GCA_000484575.1 Olivierus martensii
TTTTTTTTGGGTCCGCCCTCGTAGATATCACTTAGGTTAAATTTATGTGTTAGAATTAATTTGATAGGAATTATGCTGGTAAGAATATTTTTATCCTATCTGACAGTCAGGCTGCTCTTAAAGCACTTGAACTGCACTGTCATTCTGCAATGAATTTCTATTGATTTCACACCTTCACTACTCAAAAAACGCATTACAGATTGCTGTTCTAGCACGGTGCATGTGGATAGCGGAGTAGCCATCTTGTTGTGGATGCTACTGCCTTCTCTGGTGTTGCAGCATCACTCTGCCACCTATCGATCACTTTGTGAACCTTAAGGACCACTACTGCCACCTACCGAATAAATTGTACAACTTTTCGCAATTCTATGGCACTTTTAAGGTTTTCATTTGAATCCCCCTTGAACAAAAATTTATTTTACAAACCATTTTGTAAAACAAATTTGCATTCAAAATCTTGAATACAAATATTAATATACAGGCAATCCTTGACTTATAACAGTGATGTAATTAGTAATTCTGATTGATCAATGGAAATTCATAGATTGGAGTCTGATATATGAAAAGCATCTTTTTTTGTGTCACAAAAAAGATGCTTTTCATATATTAAACTTGTAATTTTCTTGTAATTTTGTATTATTTTTTTATTAAGATAATATATTGTGTCCTAGTAAACATTAGTAGTGAGAAATCCATAAATTTTTGGCATTTCTAACTTCCAAATCTAACTTATGACAGCAGAGTTTGGTTCATAAGTTGAGGATTATCTGCATTTGATTTTTGTAAAACAAATTTTTGTTTCATTATTAATCATTTGATATTAAATATAATGTATTTACTAAATTATGTTTATTATATGTACTAATGTTTAAATAACTGAAGTAATTCTTTAATATGTCAGTTGTAAATAATAAGTTACAGTGTAAGGAATGCATTTCATTGGGATTGTACAGTAATGATCTAATATAGTGCTCCAGTTTTTAGAAATATGTTCCTAACATGAAATATCATGTAGATAGATTTCAATGAAGTTGCTAAATTCAAATATTAAACAATAACTAGTTTTGTTTAAAATTAATATTTAATACTGAGCATTATTTGTATTAATGCTTAAATAACTGAAGTAATTCTTTAATATGTCAGTTGTTAATAATAAGTTACAGTATAAGGAATGCATTTCTTTGGGACTGTACAGTAATGATCTAATATAATGCTCCAGTTTTTAGGAATATGTTCCTAACATGAGATATGCATGTAGATAGATTTCAATGACGTTGCTAAATTCAAATATTACACAATAACTAGTTTTGTTTAAAATTAATATTTAATACTGGACATTATTTCTATATTTCTCTGAATAAAAGCATTTACTATAGATTTTGTGAAATTATTGTTTAGTTTAAGCATAAAAATTACTTTTTACTTTTTTATATACATAAATTGAAAACTAATATATTTTTAATTTGAAATTTATTTAAAAGTTATATTTATAACTTTTAATAATAATTTTTTAATTTTTAGTCAGATATAATGACTCTTATAGAACCTATTTCAAAAGCCACTAGACCAAATTATTTTTTATCTGATTTTGATCAAGGTATTAAATATTTTGATATATAACAAAATTAATTATAAAATCATTCAAATTTGTTTTATTCTAAGTAGTTTTTAGAGTGAAATTTAATTTTACAAGTTGTGAATTGCATATATTTTATTTATATTTATCATTTTTATAACAGCAATTAAGTATATAAAAAAGATTGACAGCAATTATTTAAAACTTCAATTGGTGAGTTCTTTTATATTCAAATTTTATATAAAATAATTTTTGATAAGTTATTTATCATATTTTTAAAAAATTAATTTTAAGATTAAATTTGAAGAGTAGTATCAATAAAATTTAGAAATCCATAATCTTAAACTTTCAAGTTTACCTGCTCATAAATTAATACAAATAATTCAACAAGCACTTTAAGCAGGAATACTAAAATTTATTATTTGTAACTATATATTAATTAATAATGACTAATATACACTTCTTACTTTAGTTAATAAAAACACAACATAAAAGCCAAATAGTAAGAAAAATCGTTTAATCAAAAACTGAGGCAGGCTACGTGGATAGCCGAAAACGTTTTTGATTAAACGATTTTTCTTACTATTTGGCTTTTATGTTGTGTTTTTATATATTAATTAATAATAAATTTTAGTATTCCTGCTTAAAGTGCTTATTGATAATGCTTTTTTTAATGTAGGATAGCAGAGGTAATAATAAACTTAAGTAATCTTTTATTATTGTTTATTTTGATTATATAGGCATTTCCAATTTATGTAAGTCTTTTTTTCTTGACAAAATTATGTAAATTAAATTTTATACAAGCTGAATTTACCAATGAAAATTATTACAGAATTATTACAATAAAATTTAAAATCTAAACTAGGATAGTTAGAAAATAACAAAAAAATCAAAATTATGGATAATATGCTTTTAATAAAATAAAAATTGTATGTGTGTGTGTATATATATATATAGGTAGGCCTCAATTAGTGTGAGTTCGAATAATGCGATTTCGATTAGTGCGACTTATAAAATTGATACCGTTTTTCAGTTAGTCCAAGCAAATATTTGATTAATGCGAGTTGTAAGCATAGACCAGTCTTACTAACAAAATTACCGTTAGTTTTCGGTTAGTAAAACAGACGAGGAGCAGTCCAAGAACAGTCACTTGGCTTTGAAGGGGTGAAACATCAGAAAGATGGGCTTTTTGCTGTTAAATGTTTAACATTACTGTACTATTATTTAGCTTTGCTATCGTATACATACAGTATAGTACAGAATTTTCTCTTTTAAAAAGTATTGAAATGGATAAAAGGAAGAACACTTTTGACGATAAAACAGGAAACGAAAAAAAGAAGAGGTTAGTGATTATGCTACAGCAAAAAATGGATGTGATTGAGCGACACAAAAGCGATCACGCTAATTCTAAGATACGACAAGATCTCAAAGTGCTTGAATCTACCTTACGGAATATCATAAAATATGCAAACGAAATACAGGAGAAAAGTAAAATTGCATCGAATATTGTGGTTTGCAAACAACCACAAGAAATAGAAGTTTTGTAATAGAAATGGAATATCTTTTAGCTGTATGGATTGAAGACTGCAACCAAAAGCGCATACCAATTAATAAAGCGAACATTCAAGCAAAAGCTGGTAAGTTATTTATTTAGATGATGAATAACGATATCAAATATGAAAATAAATATTTCTTAAACAGTTAGTGTTAAGTTAGTATTGTGGTTATTCATCGTGAAGGTTGGCTAATGGCCGGAATCTCACAAAGCAAGAACCAATTACCATATTTTACATAGAGTTAATACTTCGAATAGTGCGAGAAATTCATGGAACCAATTATTCGCACTAATCGAGGCCTACCTGTATATATATATTTAATTGATCTATTATTTACAGAAAAAGAAAAGTAAAAAAAAAAAAATATGGTTTATTTACAGCACTGACATTCTTAGGAATTGCATAACAAATTATGCATTATTTTATTGTGTATTTTAAAAAATATATCTTATTATCCACAATATGGGAATCTCTGACTTACATAAATCTGACATAAGTAGATCTGTTTAGTTAAGGAACTGGACTTGAACCCAGCCTCCTGACAAAACTGAAAATGTGGGATTCAGAATTGAATCTGGATCCTTCAAGATAGTAAATGACTGCTTTATCATGTGACTAAAAATGGTTATATTAAAGAATAAGCACATTAATGTTAAGTCTTTGTGACCCACTAGTATTCTATAACATGCTTGATATAAATAGATCTGATTTATATAACATTTCACAGAATGATCCATCTACATAAAGAACTGCTTGTATAGGAAAAGAAGATCAATAATAAATAAAAAGTACAGGCATTTCTCTAGTTATGAACATTTATAATTATGAGCATGAAATTTCATTTTCAAATTTCATAAATTTTGAAAACCCTTGAATAATTTTAAATAGTATGATAGTAGAATGTTCTAACAACCAATATAATGTAAATTACACAATTAACATATTGTAGTTTTGTGAGGAAGTTAACTTTGACCTGTTATATTTTTATTTTATTATACACTCTATTATTTATCGTTATTTTCTTATATGCTAACGTATTATATTGTAGTTTAAAAGTTAACTTACTTCCACCTTCTCCGTCATAGTTGGCAATCATGTGATACGGAGTCGGAACCCGTATCCGGAAGAGCTATCCCGGTTAATGGTGTCCTCTTATCTACATAATACTTACCACTGAACTGATATATGAAAATAAGAATGATCCGTATCGGTATTTTTGTTCAATATATAAATTAATTGTAAAGATAATGACATGAATGAATTACTCTGTAAACTGATAACTTTGAACTTGTTACGTGTAAATATGCAAATGAGCGAAGTGCGGGATTGTAAGGCACCCGTATAAAAGACCGACACAATCGACAAGTTTTTTGAGGTGTTGTTTGGTAACGAGAGGTGCTGAATTTCCAGACGTAGAATTGGCGAAAAGTGACATTTGAGTTTCTTGTAAGGATCGACTATTATTTGAAGTTTGTATCGGAGGTGGAGGTAGTAGAATTTAAATAGTATTTAAGGTTCTTTTCTTTGTGAATAATTGTTTGTTGAGATTTGAGTTAGATTAAACAAGTTTTGTTGATTAATTGATTGTTGCTTTATTATAGTTTCAATAAAGCATTTATTAACATTTTGTAAGTGTTTTGAGTCTAATAAATTTATATTTTCTTGTTATCTAACTTTTTTGAGTATTCTCTTCAATTTATTAGTGTAAGTTCTAACATCGTTTTTTGTTCTTTTTACTGCTAACACTTAATCAGTACTTTCAGTGTAAGTTCCGATATCTAGTTTCGTTTCGTCAGTTAGACGTTACGTTGTTGTTAGTATTAAGTTAGAACTTAGAAAAAGACCTGAGCTCAGGCCGAACTCTGGAATTTGCAGAGTCGCTAGCCATTAGGTTTAGCTTATAATTGGAATTATTGACATTCGTTCTAATTCGCGACTTTGCATAAGTTCTAACATCGTTTTGTTGTTTTCAATCTAACACTTATTCGTTACTTCTAGTTATAAGTTCCGGTTTTGCTTTTGCCGGTTACCGTTATTGTTAGATTGTTTTGTAGTTAATTAGATTTAAGTTAGAACTTAGGTAAAGACCTGAGCTCAGGCAGAACTCTGGAATTTGCAGAGTCGCTAACCGTTAGGTTTAGTTTATAATTAGTATTATTGATAGTCGTTCTAAATCACGACTTTGCAGTTTCATAATGGCAGCAATTATCCAAAAAACCTCTCTTTTATATTTAGAACTTTTTATTCAACTTTTTTCAAATTGTAAAATAAGAAACTTTTAATTGGTCCAATTGTGAAATATATTACAAAATATAATATCTACTGTTTATTTCAATATTTTTGGAGGCAAAATAATAGTAGTATCTAAGTTATGAATAACCCAATTTACAAACAAAATTTGTGCACAAATTATGTTCATAACTAGAGAAGCACCTGTAAATGTTTAAATAAAAGTGTCATTTATATGACAATGTTTACTTGAAGCCTATCATCTTGATTATAGTATTAATGATTGATTGCTATTTACATTTACATTGAATTTTCTACTAAATCGATTCAATTTTCTCTATATAGTATTATAAAATACAGTTTGAAACTGTGATCAATTTTTATAAAATTGATTTTATTTTGGCTTTAAAGCAATCTACAAGAAAACAGTTACAAGAAGCTATGAAGAAAATATATTTTCTCAGACATAAAAAAAAGCAGTTTATATGCAACGAAATTTATATAATGTCATTTTTGACTGATTATTTTTTTATGATGATAATACTGCACCACTATCTATACAATGACAAATATAATACATTCGTCACTGTATTGTATTTTTGTAGATAGTGGTGCAGTATTATTTATCATAAAAAAAATAATCAGTCAAAAATAACATTATATATAATTGATCAATAGAAATTTTATGCTTTCATATAAATTGTATTTTGTTTTCTATCATTTAAATTACTATTTGAATATTTCTATGGAGATTAAAAATAATGGAAAATTTTCTTATAAAATTTCTCTATTTGATAGTGGGCATAAGTTTTATCACAATTTTCCTGTCTTGATTTTTTATTAATTTTTTTCTTAATTTCCTTAGAAATCTTGAGATGAAAATTATATTATATAAGAGAGAATAAATATGATAATTTGCAAAATTTGATATTCTAACAGGAATATAGTAAAGATTGTGTGATATAATTTATGATTAAATATGCAATTACTTTTATGCTTAATGCTAAAATAAAAATAAATAGCATAAGAATAACCTATAGTTATATATACAATGGAAAGCAAATTATTGCAAAATTTAGATTTTTAATTTGATTGTAATTTTGACTGCCAATTATCGAAAATATAATAAATAAACAAATCTAGGACAATTATAAATCTTTTAGATATTGCATCTAAGATAAAATATTGATAATTAAACATTGATTTTTCTTTCCTGATTAATCTGCACTCAGATAATCAGGAGTGTACTATATGCTATATGTGTAAAGATCTGACCTTGTTTCTAACCCCTGTGTCTGTCCTAAACTCAGTCTGAATGGACAAAGATTCTCACCTATTACTGTTAAAAAGTTATTTAACTAACTCAAACTGCACAAGACAATTATAATATTTAAGATACTAGACAGCACTAAACTGCGGTAGAATATTGAGTATATAAATAAAGTATTAGTATTCTACTGCAGTTTAGTGCTGTCTAGTATCTTAAGTACTGTTAAAAAGTTTTGTTTCCTTACCAATAATGAAGTAAAACTTGTTTCCGTTGAAGAAAGCAAAAACTTATCTAAGTTTTACATCAATACCAAATTAGGTATAAGAAGAGTCAGATCAATATGGGATATTTATTAATTTTCTGATTAAATATATCCCTAACCACAGGAAATCTGTTATTCACACAGTGAATGCATAAATATATATATATACTTCAGTCTATAGAAGAGAGGGGGAGAAAAAGAGTGTATGAACAGTCTACTCTCAATGAAAGTTGGAGGTTAGTCATCGATGGCTCAAGGTTGTCAAGCAGTCATTCAACGTTATCCAAAAGTGAGCTGTTATCTTCATCTCAACTGAAAGACTCTGAAACTATCAACAAGCTAGTTGTTGTGTGATAATTCTTTGGTGAGTGTTCTGTGTTGGTGTGGACTAAAGACTGTTGTGTGTTTTGCCAATACAGTCATCTAGCAAGTCACTCTGGTGATCTCTTTTCATAAGGACAAGAACAAGGTAATGTTGCTGTATCCTCCTGTCACAGCAACATTAAGCCTAACATTGCAACATTTATACATGTAAAGGAAACTCTCTCTCAATAAAAATGGAGTTCTGATCATTATACCATAGTTTCTGAATCATAAGTGTTATGTAGAATTCATTCTCTCGTTCTTACTCATGTAAAAGTCCCATATTACTTATAGGCCCACGCCTGTTTATTTAGTGTCACATGCTGATACTAAACTGGTGTCAGAACATCTTGATATTATACCACTCTGCAAGGTCCAAAGTTCCACTTATGTATAGCCTATAATTTAGGAGGTATAACTATTACAATATTGTGCATATGTACAGTTTTCATTATAATAATTGTTACAATATGACTTTTCATTACATCAGCATTATAATCATTCTTACAATATTACCAAATTGTAATATTTCGCCATATATCAAATTATAAGGATGATATTAAAAATACTATGCATATAAAAAGGAGTATTATGCAAAGAAAAATTTCATTCAAAATCTGATGGAGGCATAATCTTTATAGAAGTAATCATAGACAATCTGCCTTAATGAAATCTTGGTAAAACATTGTAACAATGTTGGGGACAATGAATAGAGCATAATTATTCCTATAAAACTGAAAGAGGTTATGCTATAGTTAAAAATATTAAAATCTCTAAAACCTTATAACATTAAAACCAATGGATACTAATTAATGAAATTCAGCATATTGTTGTTAAATAAGATCTGACCAAATAAGATTGTGATTTCAATAAAGTTGGCAGCCAATGAGAATTAAGATATCGTTCTTAATATAAGTATTCAAATATCTTCTTTATATCTGTCTGCATGTTCCCACTAATAATTTTTGGACTAATTAGTTTATTTCATGATATTTAGCAGTAATGTTCTCCCATTAAAAATGCTTTTAATGTCATACTATTTGTCTCTCTATCATCAAGCATTTCAAAATCGCAGACACTCAATATTCTTAATTTTTCTCTAATAACTATGGAACCATTTAATAGATTTTTATGAAATTCAGTATATAAGTTATGCCATTGAAGATGACTTTGATGATATTTATTAATCCTTTATCTTCAAAAATTGTCCTTTATTTTGGAATGATTAAAGTTATTGATTATTGCTGTTTTTTCACTTATTGTCCTCACAGTTTTTACTCATTCTCTTCAATTTTCCAGTAATGCTATTAAATAATAAATAAATAAAATATTAGATAAGTAGCCTAAAGGTAATATATTGAAATTTTGAAAAAATTATATTTTGAAATTTTCTGATAACCTAAATTATTTGTTCTTAAAAAATTGGAAAATTGCTAATATAATGATATCAATAACTTTTATTATGCTATTTGCAATTATTGTGCTAGGTTTCATTATAAAACATATATCTGATATAGTATAATATCCCATTGAAGGTTTTTATAATATTCATAGTAAGACAGTCATTGATTTTCAGGAAAACCATAATACAGGGGTTCCCAAAGTGCAGTCTGTGAGCCAAATGTGAAAGCATTTATTTAAAAAAAGGCAAACAATAAATTCAAAATTCCATACCTTACGTACTATGTTATATATAAAAAAGTTTATTTTGGTATGACTGTTTTAGGTGCTCTGTCGGCAGCCTGTGAACTATCGGACCCCGCGATGTCAGATCATCCACGATCTTGAATTCATAGAGATAATTTACATTTTTACAAAAATAAATAAATTTTATCATATTATAATTAAAAATTGTTCAGTTAAAAAAATTATATGTACGAGTGCTTCCAAATATGTTATTATTATTTGGAAGCACTTATATATGCAAAAAAACTTTCTGATTATTGGTAAGGAAACAAAACTTTTTAACAGTACTTAAGATATTAGACAGCACTAAACTGCAGTAGAATACTAACACTTTATTTATATACTCAATATTCTACTGCAGTTTAGTGCTGTCTAGTATCTTAAGTATTATAATTGTCTTGTGCAGTTTGAGTTAGTTAAATAACTTTTTAACAGTAATAGGTGAGAATCTTTGTCCATTCAGACTGAGTTTAGGACAGACAAGGGGTTAGAAACAAGGTAAGATCTTTACACATATAGCATATAGTACACTCCTGATTATCTGAGTGCAGATTAATCAGGAAAGAAAAATCAATGTTTAATTATCAATTATCAATATATAATAAGTCCAAATTGAGATCAAAATTAACCGATAAACTTTTACAAGTGGTGTTAAGGATACATTCAAACAACTTAGAATCAAGGCGCAATGATGTTATTAAAAGAAAAGAACAACTGCACAAGTCACACATTTCAGATTGATTGATGAATTTATTATTTTTTCTTTTTTTATTTGAAATTATTTAGTTTCTTTTTAATTATTTTGAAATGTGTTATTTAAACAGTTTGTAATAAAAACTAATTATTGTCATAAATAAAGAATGATTGTTATAAAATTAGTATAAATCTTTCCCTTGTGTCTAACTTTTTATCGATTTGAATATATTTTTCCATAATATTTTTTTTGGTCCACCAAATATTTTGGAATTTACAATTTGGCCCACCTAGGAAAAACTTTGTGAACCTTTGCCCTAGTAGATAACTATACTTTATTTGTTGTCCTGAACATGTAAACTAAGTTTCATCAAAATCAGTTGAAGAAGCAGATTCACTGTGGAGATGCAGAAAATCCATTTTTTAGATAAAATTGAATTTGGTATCTGACATACTATTATTTTTATGAAATGTTTTCTAATGATGATTTATATTTGAATTAAATTTTCAGAATATTGTATCAAAATTCCTATAACAGTTTATTTTTGTAAGCAGCAAAGAAGATAGCATTGTATGGGTAGAAAACACACAAATGTTGGCTTCAGTTAATAAAAACTTGTTTTTATTGTCAAGTTTGCCATTTTTATTGCTAATGTTTTTTTTTTGACAAGTTTTTATTAATTGAAGCTAACATTTGTGTGTTATCTGTCCATGATGTGCTGTCTTCTTTGCCATTTATTGATCTTTTTGAAGGGAGTAGAGAGAAAATTGTTTGTTTATATTATTGTGATTAAGCAAATCCAATGAGAAATTTTGATTAATTATGAGAAAATTGTTTCATAATATCAGTCTATTCTAAATTGAATAAACAGATATTTCTGAATCTCATTTATGATAAGTTTTGAAAGCTTTTTGTTTATGAGAAAATTGTTTCATAATATCAATCTATTCTAAATTGAATAAACAGATATTTCTGAATCTCATTTATGATAAGTTTTGAAAGAAGGGAAAAAATTTTTTCTCCAACATAAATTGTTTTATAAACAAATTTTTTTAAAGGAGTTTTTGTGGGTTCAAAACTCATCAAAAATTTGATTCAAGAATATATGTGTATTCACTTTAGACTAACTAGACAATGGGAACAAGTTTCTTAATCACATTTTAAAGTTAGAAAAATGTATTTCATCTGTAAATGTTATATGAATTCTGATTTTGGTATTCTGAATTTTCAGTTAAAATATAATATAAACTATTATTAGAGTGATATAACTTGAAACTGGAAAAAGATCTAATTCATTTATAATAATCATAAAATATATATATATATAGTTGATATTGATTGATATATAACATCCTATAATATAATTTAGCCATAAAAATTTAAAAAGCAAATTATGTCTATATCATAAAAGATAATTTGATAAATTGTGGTAAAGTGATTTAGCCATTGACAAAACTAGGTTGCTACTCACAGTTTCATAAAAAATAAAAAACATTTCCCACTATAATTATATTGAAAATATTTTTATTAGTTAAGTACTCCATTCACACATACAAATACAGTTTTATTTTTTCTAATCAGAAATATACAAATAAAAATTCATTTCATATTATAAGAAGATAATTTGATAAATTGTGGTAAAGTTTATAACAGATTTTTTATATTTCATTGAAGGATATATTCCATCTTCAAATGATTTGTGGAAATGTGACAAGAATTGAAGAACTTCTTCCATACACTGGTATGCAAAATTATTTATTATCCATAAAAATAAATAATAATTAAACTCATAATTTTATCTTGATAGCAAATTTTCATCCAAATAATTAATGACAACAAATATTTAAAATGGAAATTTATCATTAGGCTTAATTAGATGATATATTTTATATTTTAATAATTTACTGAATTTTAATTTTATCAAACTGCCAAATAAAATTCTCAATGCTTATTGATGATAACAGTCATTTGTTTTTTATAACTGCCATCAAAATGCATGATATTTTGTCATTAAATCCCAAAACATTATAAAAATGAATATTTAAAATGGTTATTACTTTCAGGAAAATGACTAAAATCTATAATTTGAATGTCATTCTGCATTATTTGAATTTGGAAGAAAAATTGCTTATTTTCTCATTTTATCATATTCAAATAATAAATATTGCCTGTTCTTATATCACTCTCATGAGCATTTTTGAAAAGGAATTTCAAGCATCTAAACTATATTAAAAAGATCAAAAAGAACTTGAAGCATTGTGAAGAAGTTAACTCTGGCCTATTCTATTTTTATTTTATTATACTTCACATTTCACATTCTCCATCTCATCAGTTAGAAATTACAAGTTATAGACACAAAGTCCATCTCCTGATGAACTCTTCCAGCTCACAATGTCATCTACTCTGAGTCATTTCCATTGATCTGATGTGAGAATATAAGAATGATCTTATATCAATATTTTATATGCAGTACATAATTAATTGTAAAGAGGATGACATGAATTGACTACTCTGTAAACTAAGAAACTTGAACTTATTGCATGACTTACGTAAATGAAACAAGCTCAGGACTGTGAAAGTCACTACTATAAAAACATGTTTCAAATGACACAGCACGGTATTTTATTGCTTTGAGCTGATCTGTGACTTTTGGCTTTCTTGTAAGAGCAACAATTGCTTAAGTTTGTATCGGAGAATGGAGGTATTAGATTTAATTATTATTTAAGATTATATTTAATATTGATATTTTGGATCTTTGGAGTTTTGAATTAACAAATTTTATTGCTAAGTTGTTTTGTGCTTTATTATTGTTTAAATAAAGCTTTCATTAACACTTTTTTTTGTAAGTGTTTGAGTCTAATAAATTATTTTTTATTATCTAACTACTTGTTTGGGAATTTATTTATTCAATTTATTAGTATTAGTTGTTAACACTTGTTTGATACTTCTAACAACTATAAGTTGTTCGGTTGTTTCTTTTTGTTTTATTTTATTGTGTAGATGAGTTTGTAGTTAGTGTTAGATATTTATTTGCTGAATTTATTTATTTTTAGAAATAGTAAAAAGACCTGAGCCCAGGCCAGATTCTGGGTTTGCAGAGTCATAAAAGTTGTTAGGTTTAGATTATTATTAATTTTGAATATTGCGACTTTGCAGCCTTAGTAAACTGTTCTAATTTGTGCAACATGCACTTTGTGGGAAGAATAAAATGCTATATATTAGTTTCGTGAACTAATATCATTATGGAGAACTAACAAAATTATTGCAGATTTTTAGTAATAATTTCTAATTAAAATTTATGCCATCTGAATTGAATTCTTGAATTATTTATTTTTATATAAACTTAATTAAGAATTTGAAAATTTAAAACTGATCAGAAATATCTTATTGATGTTTCTTTATAAAATTTCTTATTGTTTACCTCCATAATTATCTCCATCTCTCATTCATTTATATGAGCAAAATTATTGTAATTTAAATATTTTGTTTAACTGAACACATTGTTACTTATCATTGAAATTATTGTTAACTATGTATGCTCATTTTTAGAATTTTATTATTTACTATATATTGTTATATTCAACTATATTTATATTTGTGAAATATCATCAAGAACTGTAACTTTTAATAATGTAAAAATCAAATTTTAATACTGTTAATTTTATAATAAATGGTATCAGTAGCTTTCTCTCTTTTCCACTAGTGCCCTATCACACTTCTTCATGATAGGAACCTTTCAACTTTTCTCTTACTTTCCTATAATTTTTTCACTTCTTTTCTATTTCAATGGCTAAACCAAGTGTACAGCCATCTAAATCTTTGTTTTCCTGTGCCTCAGCACCCAAACAAGTTGCACCCTGTTCTTGGTGGCCAGTTCCTCAATGAGAAGACGGCATTCCCAAACTGATTTTCAAAACAAATCGGGAACTATCAAGTGCTTTAAGAGCAGCCTGACTGTCAGAATATGTACCAGCATAATCCCTATCAAGATTAATACTAACACATGCAGAAATAGAATATTTTTACCAGCATAATTCCTATCAAATTAATTCTAACACATAAATTTAGCCTAAGTGATATCTATATCACAAAACTAAACTACAAACCATTCATTTAAAAAAAAAAGAATCACAAAATACATATATTAATGAATAAAAAAAAGAATCACAAAATACATATATTAATGAATAAAAATTTCCATTATTATCTCCATTGCATTGTTAAACGATGCAATGGAGATAATAATGGAAATTTTTATTCATTAATATATGTATTTTGTGATTCTTTTTTTTTTTAATGTGGCGGCCAGGCGGCGCTCAACTTCCGCTTTCGATTCGCTATTTTAGTTTTGATTTGGCAGTTGGTTTGATGATGATATGAGACGCAATTCCTGGTAAGTTATTAATTTAGATGATGAACAATGATGTAAAATATAAAAATAAATATTTACAATAAACTTAACACTAACTGTTTAAGAGTTATTCATTGTGAAGTTAGCTAATGGCTGGAATCTCACAAAGCAAGAACCAATTACCATATTTTCCATAGAGTTAATACTTCGATTAGTGTGAATTCGATTTGCGCGAGAAATTCGTGGAACCAATTATTCGCGCTAATCGAGGCCTACCTGTATATATATAATATTAATACAGTAAGTGCCGGATATTGGAATCACTGGTTAATAGAATCAGCCGTGTAATAGAATCAAATTTAGTAGAATGGAAACAAATCAGCAAATTCAATGCTATTATTTTCATTTATTAGAATCATGTTTTCGGTTTATGGAATCAACCTAGTCCGTTAGCAGAAAAAAAATCACCAAACACTCTAATATAGCCTATCGATTCTTAAACTCAGCAATTTTCGACAGCGAACAACTCTCCAATCAAATTAAACTTAAAAATTTTTGATTACGAACAATTCGTTACTTTTTTCAAGGGAATGCTAGCACCATCTCGTAATTAGAATAATTATTAATTTTACAAATCAATGTTGGCCTCTAGCGGTTATGACGTTAGACGTTAGCCCAAAGGTCCCCGGTTCGATCCCGGGCCGAGGCAGATTTTTTCTTCGGATAAATTAGTTAAAAATTCTAATTCAATTATTAATTAATAGATGGTGCCACTCATTGATTTGTAAAATTAATAATTATTCTAATTACGAGATGGTGCTAGCATTAGTTCAAATTATTTCAAATCATTAAAATTATTTCCGTTACGGTTTCAAGGGCTAAAATTTGGCTTGATAATTTAGGTTCAATTCGTTACTGTTGAGAGAATAAAAATAAAGGGAAGAGATGTTTTCTCAGGGGGTGCTGGAGGTCAGCTAGTGTCCGGAGCAATTTCAATTTTGGTTTTGATTAAACAAAATATTTAAATTACAATAATTTTGCTCATATAAATGAATAAATAAATAAAATAAACAAGTAACAATATAATGAAATAATATTTAAATGTTATATAGTTAAATAGTAGTGAATATTTGAATGATATTTTTATAGGAAGAAAGAATAACAAAAACAATAAATAATAATTATTTTCAACTTCCAGTGAACTTTAGAAGTCCATTTCTTCTTAGTTCCTGTAATATTTTTATAGGAAGAAAGAATAACAAACACAATAAATAATAATAATTATTTTCAACTTCCAGTGAACTTTAGAAGTCCATTTCTTCTTAGTTCCTGTGTTCGGGTTATTTAAAATGATTTCAGGTTGATATTTAACGTCCAGTTATTTAAATGTCTATTAGCTGTTGCGTTCTATGTTTAATGATATAATTGGTATGATTCAGCCAATTTGAATGTTTTTCTTCTGTGCCAATGTTAGGTCTTATTAAAGGTTCTGTTTAATAATAAATCTTGTGAGGAAGTTAACTTGGACCTGTCCTATTTTTATTTTATTATGCACTCTATTAGTTTTATATATTAATATATATATAATATATAATCCATAAATTGCATGAGTAACTTATGGATTTCAGCATAAAATCATAACCCATATAATCGTAAGAATAATTCCCAGCGTATTTTTGGCTTTTAAAACAAAGTGTAAAACCATAGCAGGTTTTCGTCATTACAATGATGGTCACGTGACGTTTTACTTCTCGTTCAATATGGCAATGGTACATGGTTCGTTTACCAATTCTGAGATAAATTTTTCGAATTATCTTCTAATTGGTGCCACTTTCGTCGATGGTTCTCATAATTTTTGACCAGTTTGATGAGATCTATTGAATGGTATCACATTTGGCAATTCCTTGAAAAGCAGAATTCAGCCAGAAAATCAAATATTTTAATGATCTAATAATTTATTTGTAATATTTAATTGAAGTAAAAAGATTAATTAATATACCGCATATACTCATGTATAAATCAAGGTTTTTTTCTCAAAAAAAATTTCTGAAGTAGGAAGGTCGGCTTATACACGGATCAAAAACTCAACTTTTTTTGGGTTAAGAAATTGAAATAATAAGCAAAACCATTGAAATAATATAGGTTATTGAACATCTCCTGAAGACCAGGAAGGAAATTTTGCAATAATTATTTAATACAATATCAGGTAAAATTTTATCTTATCCCGAAGTGATCGAGTGCGTTGCACTGCCAACTCCAACTTGCATCTATATACTGTAATCAAATAGGCAACGTCGCACTGCCCAATACGATGCAACACAAAATTCAACAATCAATCGAGAATCTTACCTAGGATTCTTTTGAGTGAAAAAATATTTTTATTTTTCATTATTATAAATTAAGAATGTTTAATCCATTCGCTAGTAATCCATAAATGCTTATTATATTTAACTCATCGATGATTTAATTAAAATAGATTAAAAAGTAACTAAAATAATATTTAAAATAACGAAAAAATAATAATTATTTAAAATCTGTACTGAAAAATAACTGTAGTCTATCAAAAAAGCTCATCGTAAGAAAAATCAAAACTTCGAAATCGTTACACTTAACATCTAGAAATCATGTTGCACACGTCATCCTAATGGTGTTATGACATCATCATTAGGATGATCCACTTTTTAAAATATGATCAAAGATTTGAATATGATAACTCAATTAGACAAAATACAATGTAAGGGAAAACGAAACTTTGAACGGTCTCTTGGGAGCTATGCGACGTAGATGTATTCCAATGGAAGTTTTATTGTGATACATTAAAATGAAAATATTTTTAGAAAAGAAAACAGTTATTCAATAACAACAATAAAAAGAAAATATTTTTATGTAAATTATCAAAATTTATTTACTATTCGTTAACCTCATATTTTCTGAAACCACGTCACCCTATTGAAAAACAATATCATACAATAATAGACATCAATTTTGCTTTGGAGTAAAGTAAAATTTTACTTTATCTGATGCAATCGAGTGATTCATGCCGCCAAATCCAACCTGCATTTGTATAAGTGCATCAGATAGGCGACACTGTGCTTCCTGATGTCCCATGATGCAGAAATTCTCAGCAATAATCCAAGAATCTTATGTAGGTGCGCTACGCTGGATCACTTTAGCTGGATTGTTGTCAAGAATTTCTGCGTCACGGCGCATCAGACAAGGCGGCATTGCCTATCCGATGCACTTATACAAATGCAGGTTGGAGTCAGCGGCGTGATGCGCTCAATCACTTCGAGTAACATAAAATTTTACTTTTTAAATTATATATTGGTGTTTGTATTATAAAATTTATTTTATGTATATATATTTAAAGTTTCAATAAAATATTTATTTTGGCAAATGGCATTATATCGATAGTCAGAAAATCAAAGACATCTCGAATAATTTATTGATTTCAAATTTTTATTGAATTTTAAGTGCTAAAGTTTGGGCTTATATACAGGTTACGCATTTTTACCGATTTTTAAACTCTGAAGTCGGGGGTCGGCTTATACACGGATCGGCTTATATTCGAGTATATACGGTAATTTATCTAAATTTAATTGATAGAATTATATAGAATTTCTAATTAGAATAGCCTAGAAAATTTCAGAACCTTTTTATTTTGATATCATTCTCAAAGTTTCTATTCACCACAAAATTATATAAGCTCCTGCAAAATGAAACATTACATTATCGATTGTCAACAATTCTGTCTCTAGCTGCCATCAGATTTTATTTTGATACAATGAGTGGTTATTGTAATAATCAATGGAAAATCAATTATTATTTATATATGTTGAATGTATATGATAAAAATAAGTAAGAAAAATCATTTATGATACAGTGGCACTAATAATTTTCTTTTGTAGTCATTAAATTTTCTTGTTATTTTTAATAATTTAGAAAATAATAATAAAAGTGGAATAAAGATATATTTTATTTTTTTATGTTTTAGGAATAAATATTTTTTTTTTACTAAAAGGTATTTTTGATATTCTTTAATTGAAAAGAACCTGTTGTTATAACTTTGCTTTGTCAAAGAAAAAATTAATATTATCCATATCCTAGACAGAAAACATATCATCACTTAAGTGTGAACCATTAAAAAATTCATAATTTCATTATTATGAATTATTGAATGCTATTGAAAACCTATTATACTAATGCATATGTGACTGGGATTTTAAATTAATTACAATTAAGTTAAAATCTCAGCCACCTATGCTGTTTTTTGGCATTGAGAGTGCTTCTGTAATGATTTAATTTTTATTTGATTTATGCAAGTCTGTTTAGTTGCAGTAAATTTCTATGTTCTATATTTCATTTCAGTTTATGAATACCATTAAACATGTCATCTCATAAATCTGGAGCTCAAAAACATAAGGAAAGGCAAAAACATGATAAGATTAATAAAAAGGACTGCAAACACTTCTTCAAGTTGAAATTAAGAGACTGACAAAAATGAAACTATCTTTAGGGGTAAGGTGAACAGAATGCAGAACTAAAACAGAAGAAACAAATATCATCAAGCCTGTGTGGATTTGAAGTGAATGTTAGTGATGAAAAGAGAAGTGAAGACTTCACTATAGCTTTTTAGCACTTCTTGTTTTTATCAATATTCTTTAATACTTACTTAGCTCACGTAACAGGAAAAGTTTTTTAATCAATTGAAACGTTTTCAGCCTATCTTAGAGGCCCTCATAAGTATTCTCTTACTCAATGTATATTTTAGAATAAAGTAATAAAGAACGCAATTAGTTCCAAATTTTTTAGAATTTTTTAAAATCCATTTTTTAAATCTGAAACACTGCTAAAATAATTCAAAAAATTCTTAAAAGTCATTAAATATGGTTCAAAATTAATAAAATTTTTCACATATTCTTTGCAAACCAGTGCCATGATAAGGGAAGGTTTTCCAGGTCATTATTGTTGATTATATCCATTTTGCCTCTTCTTTTTTTCAATTTCGATAGCTTCTGCAGTATTGTCGCCTACATAGGATACGATTAGTTTTATTATTTTGTTGTTGCCCAATATATGGAGAAGTCTTCTTCATAAGCTTTAGTAGCCAAGGCAGTAGTTATTTTACCATTTTTTATATACTTTTTATGCTCCTCAACTCTAGTAGTAAGACACCTTTTTCATTCTATCTATATATTGTTCATCCATTTGTAGGGTGTTGTTATAGATTGGTATCACATATACTCCAGATCTTTTTATGTCGCTCACTTTGTCATTCCTTAAATTCACAAATATAGTATTTTCCCTCTTATAGACATGTCTGTATGGTTTGTCCCTAGTAATTTTCTTTATAATATTGTCCATTATAGGATCACATACTATCAGGTATGACTGCTGTTCTTGGCTAGATTGACTGTTATCTTGCAATGTTATTATTAGACTAGCACTGGCATTGATTTAGTAACAGCATTATATACGGCTTTCATAATTTTATATTTATATCTGTACTTCTAACCTTGGCATAATTATGTAGTGGTATTCATTGTTTTTATCTTTTTTCTTCATGCAATGTATATGTAATCTACAGAAAAAAACTCTAAATGCCACAATTTTATAATTCATAGAGTCTTTTGACAATACTGGTATAACAACAGGAATATATGTAAATTTTTATATATACCTGTATAATATTCTCCATTTTCTGTATTTACAAAAACATTTAAAAAATGGAAGTTTCTTTTTTCAATTTGCTCTACTTTTAGACGTAAACCTAAAGTTTCATCTGTTAGGGATTAGGGTCTTCCATAATGTATACATCATCCACGTATTGTACATACAATCTGATATCATTGGCAAAATTGCCTAGCACTTGAGCCTCTCTATGTCGTACTATTAATTTGGCCATTAACCCTGCTAGGAGGTCTCCTATATGGACACTGGTCTTCTGTTTATAGCATATCCCATCAAATATGAAGTATGAATTATATGTTATTAAATGGCATATGTCATGTAAGAGACCTGCAGATGTTTCTGGTGCTTCCAGTTGTTCTATGATAAATCTATATAATAATAGGCATGCTGGCACTATTTGTATTGATGGAAACAATGATTCATACAAATTCATTGTATCCATTCAAAACAGAATATTGTTTTACAATGTGCACATTTGATTCGTACCAAAGTTGATAGAAGACAAACCTTTATTTTTAAATGTCAATAAAATATGTTACTCTGCCTCAATAACGAAAACACCATATATTTGTAGAAATGTAAGGTTCATAAAATGTGTGCATTGTAAACAATATTCTGTTTTGAATGCTTTTATAATGAGTATCACCTGAATAGATGTACATTGGACATACAGATCAAGATGGTTCCTGATGAGAAATAATAATATCTATATTTGTTAATTAAAATAAATATTTTGTGTAAAATAGTTTATTTATTAATTACATTCCTTTTATATATGTATTTAATATTTGTGATAGAAATTTTGAAAGGCATAACAAAAAAATTAAGTAATCACAAAATTGTATTTTTATTAATGAAAAATTATTTGTACAATAATCCATTTCAGTTTCAATAAAAAAAAAATTCTTAAAAAGATGAGGCTCAAACCCACAACCTTCTGATAACACCTTACATTAATAGAACAGCAAACCCATTGAACTATGGTAGCACTTATTGTAATGATAATATCAATTGGTATATAAACAACATAGAAAACTTTAAACTCCCTTTTTTTGGGAATACTTGAGAAGTGCATCTGCAAAGTCGCAAATTCTAACGAATATCAATATTATTAATTACAACTAAACCTAATGGTTCTAATGACTGCAATCCAGAGTCCGGCCAGGTCTTTAACTAATTTCTAACTTAAAAGTAATTAACTTCACAACAATCAAACAACATTTAACATTCAACTGGCAAAGCAAAACCAGAAACTGGAAATCGGAACTTACAACTAAAAGTACCGATTAAGTGTCAGAACTAAGAACAACAAAACAATGTTAGAAACTTATACTAATAAATTGAATAAATTCTCAGAACAATAAACAACTGAGTTCCGCTGCTTCTACTGACAAAAGAAATCACAACAAGCACTTGAAGCAGGATAAAAAACTAATTTATTATTAGATATAGATATTAGTATATGTAGTGCATATTATACATATCTAATAATAAATTAGTTTTTTATCCTGCTTCAAGTGCTTGTTGTGATTTCTTTTCTCAGAACAAGTTAAATAACAAAAAATATAAATTTATTAGACTGAAAACATTTACAAAAAGTGTTAATAAATGCTTTATTGGAACTATAACAACAATCAATCAATCAAACTACAAAACTAGTTTAATTCAAAAATCCAAAAATCAAGTTATTCACAAGAAATATACCTTAAATACTACTTAATTCTACTACCTCTACCACTGATATAAACTTCAAGCAAATGTCAATCTTTACAAGAATTCCAATGTCACTTAACCAACCTTACATCAATACAACACCTCATTGTGCCATTGTTTGCGTCGGCTTTTATATCGAGTGACGTACAGTCCTGTGTTGCTTCATTTACATAAATACACGTACCAAGTTTAAATTTATTAGGTTTATAGAGTTATTCATTCATGTCACCCTCTTTACAATTAATCTGTATAGCGAACAAAACATCAATACGAATCATTCTTACATTTGCATATCAGCTCAGTGATAAAATTAGTTAGATGAGATGACGTCATTAGCCGGAACAGCTCTTCCGGAGGACAGTTTCCGATTCCGTAACACATGATTGCTAACTATTACGACGGAGAATGTGAAAGTAAGTCAACTCTTAAAATAAAATATAATATGTTAGATAATAACAAAAATAACGATAAATAATAAAAGTGAATAATAAAATAAAGCAGGACAGGTCAGAGTTAACTTCCTCACACATCATATTACTTTATTGTGGGTTTGTGGGAGGGTAGTACTACAACATATGTAAAAATCAGCAAAATCGCATAAAAGTGGACGCATCCGAACAGCCAATTGAGGTGTTTGATAACAAGAGGTGTGTCTTGACGTAAAATTGGCAAAAGTGACAAAGATCACTTTCGCCAATTTGTAAAGATTTGTAAAGATGATTGTTTTTTTGTAAAGATCGACGATTGTTTCAAGTTTGTATCGGAGGTGGAGGTAGTAGAATTAAGTAGTATTTAAGTTTCCTTTCTTGTGGATTTTGGATATTTGAATTGAATTAAACAAGTTTTGTTGGATACTTTCTTGTTGCTTTATTATAGTTTCAATAAAGCATTTATTAACACTTTTGTAAGTGTTTTGAGTCTAATAAATTTATATTTTTTTGTCATTTAACTTATTTGAGAATTTTTTCACTTTATTAGTGTAAGTTCTAACATCATTGTTTGTTTGTTCTAGTCTAACACTTAATTGGTACTTTTGGTTTAAGTTCAGATTTTCGGTTTCGTTTCGTCAGCTAGACGTTACGTTGTTGTTAAATTGTTTTTGTAATTAATTAGTTTTAAGTTAGAACTTAGAAAAAGACCTGAGCTCAGGCAGAACTCTGGAATTTGCTAGAGTCGCTAGAACCGTTAGGTTTAGTTGTAAGTAGTATTAATTGACAGTCGTTCAAATTCGTGACTTTGCAAAGGACAACCTGTATAACATTATTTGGTAGGAAACTAAATAAAATGAAAACAAATTTGTACTCTACACCGAAATAAATAAATCATTTTTTCATTTTTTATAATTTTACATATACATCATTTGGAAGCATAAAAGAACTTTTTTCTTCAAATAATTGCATCATCAAAAATATATTCAATTATATAAAACAAAATATGTGAACAGCTGATTCCCATATTTTCTTTATATTCTGTTATTTCCCATATGACTAGATAAAGTATGTTTCTCCTGCCACAATTTATTTATCAAATATTTTTCCTATATAAATGGTACTCGACAATCCAAAACTATTGGAATATTTTCATGGCTGAGATTAAATCCAAAGTCCAGAAGACAATTTAAGAATAACAACTTTATTCCATCAATATGGCGAGCAACATTCAAAAACTTCCCACCACTGCACTTGCCACTAGCAGTGCTTCGAGAAGAGTAATAAATAATAAAAATGATAAATGTCTGAGACAATTCATCTCATTCCCTTCCTTCTAAGTTTGGTCGGGGATTAGCCAACATGCGTTCAAAATAAAGCTTAAGCCTAGACAAATGGCAAGATATGACGTCAGGAAAAACAGATTTAATAACCTGCACCATACATTTTAATCGATAAAGTCCAATTTAAGTCTCAAGTCCAATTTTTTTTTACGACTATATCAGGGTCGTTCCATCTGGGTGAAAATTTACTAGTTGATGGATGAGTGTCAGGAATCCTAACCAAAACAGTGTCATGAATGTCAAAGTTTGACGTTTCATGTTTCAAATCATAGTGACACTTGCGATCTTACTGGAAAGCTTTCGATCGCTTGACAGCTTCTTCCCGGATTTTCGAGTGTTGACCCATTTAGGAGATTATGTCCAAAGTAGAGCATTTCCGGCACACAGCAAGTTGCAGTATGCGGAATATGATTGTACTTGTGGAGAACAAATCCTACCACTGATGACAAACGGATCTTTGGCTTGTTTCTCAGGTATAAAGATATTTGTTGGGCTATTGTCCCATTTGCTTTTTCACACAGACCATTTGTTTAGAGGTAGTATGTAGAAGTATGAGAGATAGTAATATGGTAGTCATTACAGAACTTCTGAAATTGTTTTAATCGAAAATTTGTGCCATTATCTACTATTAGACATTTTGGGGGCCCGGTTTCTTTGATCGCTCTTTGGAGAGCACTTATCACAGCATCTGCATTGTTTGTTTTAGTGGGGAGAGCCCATATGTAGCGGCTGTGGTGATCCACTACAAGTTGCACATATTTGGTTACAGTAAGCCAGGCGTCATTGCCAATGATTATGATGTCCATCACCCAGAGATCATTTGGTGTAGCTGGGGTCTCAATAGGCTGCAGCCTTCCGAAAGTGTTCGGAACGGACAGTTCAGTGGTTTCACTACCTGACAGGTGTGACATGTGCAAACATAGTCTTGAATCTTTTGTCCACTAAAGCCACCAGTACTCAGTGGCCACAAGCTGCTTTGTGCAATTTTTCCCAGAGTGGCCCCAGCCATTATGCATCTTCTTCAGGACATCTTGTACAAGCAATGGTGGAACAACTAATTTATCATTGTCTTATAAATGAACATAAGTCATTCCATTCACCATGCTTATTGGCATACATATACTATAAGATTGGATTTCATCAGCGACATCACTGAACTCCCTAGTAAAGTAAACCAGATTACATGAGAGTGCATCCACAGCCTGGTTGACAGCCCCCAGGCGATAATGTAGTGTGTAGTCATATGTTGACAATTCAAGAGACCAGTGGAAGAAGCGGTGTTTCTCATTTTTGGTGTTAAATAAATATCCTAATGCCAAGCAGTCAGTATAGATCAAAGTGGTTTCCCTCAAGATACACACAAAAGTGTCAGCCTGCCTGCACAATAGCCAAGCACTCGCATTCTGAGGCAGAGTATCTAGCCTCTGTGTCCGACAGTTTACGTGAATAGTAACCAATTACACGCTCCCTGACATCTTCAATCTGGGACAATATGGCACCTGTGCCGATAGCTGACACATCTGTTTGAAACTGGCATGAGTGAGCTGGGTCAAATGATGAGAGGACCGGGTTGCTGCTCAGCACCTGTTTAAGTTCAGTAAATGCCCTTTAATGATCGGCAGTCCATACAATGGGTTCACTTTTTTGAGTCAGTTTGTAAAGGGGTGCAGCAATCTTGGTATAGTCCTTGACAAAGTTATGATAGTAGTTTGCAAGACCAGCAAACTGCTATACTTGTTTTTGATTGCATGGCGTGGGAAACTCCAACTCCACGACTGTTCGGACCTTGTCTGGTAATGGCTTAATTTTCTGATGGGATACCACATGACCCAACAATTCAACTTCCGTAACGAAGAGCTTGCACTTTTCTCATTTCAGCCGGAGATCTGCCAATGCTAAGGCATCAAACCTCCATAAGATGATCATTTCATTCCAGTCATCCATATAGATGACAATATTGTTGATATAATTGTCAACCCTGCATCCAATAAATGGACGTATAACTTTCCGGAGGATACGTTGGAAGATAGATAGGGCATTTTTTAAGCTGAACAGCATCACCAAGAATTCACATTGACCTTCGGTAGTCACAAATGATGGCTTTTCAATACTATCTTGATCATAGGCACTTGTCAGTAAATAGCAGCCAAATCAAGCACAGAGTAAATGCATCTGTGTGCCATGCAGTATAGTAAATCTTCAATATGTGGCAAAGGTGTATGCTCATTGATGGTAACCATGTTGAGTTTATGATAATCCACACAAAAACAGTTAGTTCCATCCTTCTTCCAAATCAAAGTCACTGAAAAAGCCCACAAGGAGACAGATTCCCATATAATGCCAGCTTTGAGCATTTCGTCCACATGTTGGCATATAATGTCATTCATGGCCATTGACTGCCAGTACAGGCGTAGACTAATCGGAGCAATACCTTCCCATAATCTGATATGGTGGTGGTCAATTGAGATGAGACTGATATCATCTTTAGCTCTGGCAAAAACAGCATGATTGATCGCAGATGATGTTCGTTTTTCTCCCAACGATGCTCAGACAAAGTTGACATTTTCCTCACATTCATACATATTTTGAACTATGCTAAATGGCATAAGATCAGCATTTATATTGTACTTAGCGGCATCTTTAGTGCCGACCAAAAGGTTATGAAAAAAGTCATCAAATACATGTATTGCTACTCTATGAGTCATAAGTCCAATGCTGAGATCAACAAATGCACAGCCCACACTCTTAGTTTGGCCAACTATATGATTAACTTTTATTGATTCCCTTGGATCCATTCTATCAGGTGTGTAAATATGAAACCGGAATTTTTTAGTAAAAAGTACACATTCATCGTATGATAATTGTTAAGAATATTTTATTCAAAGTATTGGCCATTATTAGTTATACATTTTTCCCATCTTTCCGGCAATGCGTGGATGCCATGCCAGAAAAACTGTTCTTCTTTTGAGGCAAACCAGTTATCAAGCCATTTTCGTACATTTTCTCTTCTTTTGAGGCAAACCAGTTATCAAGCCATTTTTGTACATTTCCATAGGAAGTGAAGCGTTGCTCAGCAAGTCTGTGCCCCATCGATGCAAATAAGTGAAAATTGGACTGGGCCAAGTCTGGCGAGTAAGCCTCATGTGAAAGTATTTCCCAATTAAGTGCTTCCAACGTTTCCTGGACCCCTTTTGCTTTGTGTGATGGTGCATTATCATGAAGCAAATCTTGTGTGATGGTGCATTATCATGAAGCAATATTGCCTTTTATCATATTCTGGTCGTTTTTCATGCAAAACTCGATTCAAACTGATCATTTGTTGTTGGTAGAATTTAGTATGTAAGGTTTCACTAGGTTTTAGCAGCTCAAAATATATCACACCCTTCTGATCCCATCAAACACAGAGTATTGTCTTCCGTCCAAAGCGATTTGGTCTTGCAGTTGATGTCGATGGTTGTCCTGGATCAACCCAAGACTTTTTGCGCTTTGGATTCTCAAAATAGATCCATTTTTCATTGCCAGTCAAGAAATGACTTTCTTTTGTATCTGGCAAGCAGCATTTCGCAAGTGGTTTTTCGATTCTCCTGTTGTCTTTCATTCAGTTCATGCGGAACCCATTTTCCCAGCTTTTGGTCTTTGCCTATGGCTTTTAAACATATGGAGACGGCTTCTCGTGACAATTCAATTGCTCCGCGAGTTGTTTTTGTGTTTGAGCATCATCCTCATCCAACAATGCGTGCAATTCACTGTCTTCAAACTTTTTTGGTGGTTTTCCACGTTCTTCATTTCTTACGTCAAAATCACTACTTTTGAATTTATTAATTTATTAATATAATTTATTTTTTTAATTAATTAATACTTTTGAATTTATTATATCACTCATAGCATTGTGATTTACCAAGAGCATGCTCACTGTAAGCTTCGACAAGCATTCGATGTGATTCTGCAGCAGTTTTCTTCAAATGATAACAAAAAATCAATGATGTCCGCAAATCGTAACTTGTAGGCACAAAAGTTGACATTTTTTACATGTAAAAACATGCATTATTGTATGAAACTTGTATGGTTTTGATTTGGATGTTGTTGACAGATGTCAAAAGTAAACATTGGCGCCAATGACGCGGTTTGACGAAAGGTACATTAACAGGTGGCTCCATCTATTGGCAAATTCCGGTTTCATATTTACACACCTGATAATATTAAGTCAATTTGCCAAGGATGTCGACATTATTGTAAGTATGCTGCCTGTAACTAAGAATGCATGCACAAGGTGGCCATTGATAAAGGCGTCAAAGAATATGAACTTTAGTTGCAGTGCAGGCCGCTCAGAGAGTTTAAAGTCTCACTGATAGAGTTATTGACAGATGTTGCTTGTGGCTCGTTGTTACCCATTGGCCAGTGGTAACATTCACAGTGCCAGGGGTAAGCAGTTATTCCCCTATGTTTACCGAACTTGTAAGGATTTGCTGGTCTCAATGACCCTTCATTCCGTTCATATCTCTCATCAGCCTAATCCAAAGGGTGGGCAACATTGATATTCTCCCTGGGTTCCCAAGGCCTGAGTCATAGTTCCTTTTGAGTATTTTCTATCGTTAATGCAATGCATAACCATTTGTCAAATGTCTCCGGGTTGGCAGGATATAATGTTGATTCTGTATGGAACAGGCATCCCAGCAGTAAGGAGTGCTAATGCTGTTTTCAGTGGTATTTCAGCCAAACATAGTTAATTATGTTCGAACTTCCTCAGTTGGTAACATCCGCCTCTGCTTAGCTTCAACCCCAGGAGGGACTATAGCCACGCCATAACGTGCCAAGAACCTTTCCCGAGTGTCAGAGCAGGTCTTAATCTTTGATCTAGTGATCTCTTCTGCATATCAAATCAATGAGTCACTTGAAATGTAAGAACCCAGTGCTTGAACTCTCTGATGATCATCCAGCTTGGATGACATCACTTCAAATACGTCAAGCCAAGCATCTGCCTTCATTGTCAACTGTCTATTGAACTATTCAATGACCGACCCCTAATGAAACAATAGAATCGCTGATCATCATCCTTAGCCATGTTCAACCCTCCATCATTGTCATCTCGGGAGTTGCTACTTACCATGCGACTCGATGCGTTAGCACCTGGCATTGTTGGCAACAGTGGTTTCATTTCAGCCAGTTCCCCCACTTCGACTGTCAGCTTCCATGTAGATGACTCAGAATCTGTTGCTTGATTAATTAATGAAGTTACTAACTGTGTTCAAAATCAGTTTTCAACCGGTCATCCACTGTCGTCTTTGATCAACTCTTGCAGGTTGTTCCTGTTAGTCCTTACAGCGTCGGCAGGTATCAGCATCAACAGTTGGGAAGGTTCATTCACTAGAAGCAATGATAAAATCTCTCTCTGAACTTTACTGAGAATCTCATTCTTGAGTCACTCCTGACTTTCAGCTTGATTTTGCATGATATCCCTCACATCATTCTGAATGACTGCCATGATGGCCACTAGAGACTGAAGTCTGGCTGTTGAACCCATAGGATCTGGTGTGGGTTGCTGTGATCTCAAGAACTACAGGTATTCAGCATCCTGTCAACTGCGCTAATTGTCGTGGCTGAGATTAAACCCAAAGACCAGAAGACAATTTAAGAATAACAGCTTTATTCCATCAATATGGTGAACAACATTCAAAAACTTCCTGCCCTGCGCTCGCCACTAGGGGCATCTCGAGAAGAGTAATAAATAATAAAAATGATAAATGTCAGAGAGACAATTCGTCTCAATATATATCAAAATAATAATATATATTATTATTTTGTTTAATAGTTATTTATTTTGATATATATTTTTAATAACATATAAAATTGGATAATTACAAGGTTGTTCAATAAGTTCGCGGAACGGAAATGAAGAAACCAATTTTTATTTGTAAAAATGACTTTATTTTTCAGCGTAGTTTCCCTCAACTTCAATACACTTATTCCAACGGTCTTCTAATTTATGGATCCCTTGACTGTAGTGGTTTTCCGGCAGCTCTGCAAAATATCCCTCCACGACAGCTATTACCTCTTCGTTTGAAGAAAATCGTTTTCCACGGAGATATTGTTTGAGGTGTGGGAAACTTTTCTCAATTCATTCATTTCAACTACTTTTCAAATTTTTTAAAAAATATACAAAATAAAATATGCCAATAGCTAATTTTGTTTATTATTTAATTCTATGTTACTTGAATGAGCATTTATTGTTTGCCATAATTTCTGACCTTGTGCTTTCTCTTATACTATTTGCAATCTATCATAACTAATATTTAAAAATTATTTGAATTTTCATACTTTTTATATCAAATAATAATAATAATAATAATATCTCATACACAAACCGAAAGACACACCTCCCTTTCTTACACAAGTCATCACTTTCATGAAACCCAAGAGCACAAACACTGGAAACCCATCACAGTACAGACCAATCACATGCCTACCAACACTATACAAA
>AYEL01078869.1:0-25348 GCA_000484575.1 Olivierus martensii
AATAATATCTTTATAATATACAAAATTTATTATAAATAAAACTTCATTAAGTTCTTTAAACAGTTGTAATACAAAGAATTGAAGCTAGTCATGAAGTTTCAAAATTTTTTTAAATGCGTATTTTACAGCATGCATTTAATAGAAGAAAATATCAAATATAAATAAAGAAAATAAAAGTATGAAAAAGAAAATATCAGATATAAATAAAGAAAATAACTAATTTAGTTAAGTTAAAACAGCTCATGATTATAGTTTACAATTTTCTTTTCAATACTGACAAATTTAGAGATATAAAATAAATTTTAAAACTTTTTGTTGCCAAAGGAAATCCCAATTTTATATTATATTTCTTATACAGGGTTTGCATCTTTATAAAAAAAAAAACAAAGATTTAGTCAGTTCAAAAATATATCATTGTTTCTTGATAGATCATCAGATTGTTATTAAATCAACTATTGTATTATTTTCCTATTTGAAATTAAATTTATAAAATACTGTATTATTTTATAATATAGTATTTTATAAATACTGTATTATAAAATAATATTTGATATTTTTTGTTCTTTATTTTTTCTTAATAATATCTCTGTATATTCATGCTTAATTTATAAATGATCAAGTAATTTTAGAATAGTAACAAGTGCTTGTTGCTAATGATTTAAAACAAAAAAATTTAAAATTTTATCATAAATATTGTTTATCTAATAAAAATTATACAGTTGTCAATTATAAAATTTTATTTATTATGAATGATTATAAGTAATTAATTTTGTAATTACTTATAATCACATTATATAAAACTATATTCAGAAAATAATTTAATTTAGAAAAGTACAAACAAACAGTAATTAATTCATTAAAAATTAATTTTACACTAAAAAGATTATTCCATATATGACCATTATTTTGAAACAAATTATAATTACTAAAATCAGAACTTCACACTGTAACTGAAATACATGCTTATAATCATTGATCATTATTAAATATAGATTTAAATAAAAGACAGAGAATTAAATTTACTTTATGATGCTAAGACTAATACATCAAATGCAATTTACATATTTATCAAAAGAAGACAAAATCAAATACAGATAACAATCATTAGATGTGTTGCCTGATTTTGCTGATGTTGATTCATTGCAGAATTCCAGCAGTTATCATGTAATATTTATATTTAATAATTAATTCATTTAATATCTGGTTGATAAAATATTATAATTGAAATTTGTATTCATTAATTTTCATTAAAACAGAATGACATTTGCATTTTTTACCCCATATAACACATTGAAAACCATTCAATACATCAAGTGTAATACAGAAAGTTTTTTATAAAGCTGGAGAATTTCAGAACTGAAAAATATATCTAAAGTTCAAATTAAAATTTTTAAATTATAAAGAGGAGCAAACTATTTATAAAAAATTAAGAATTACCTGAAAATAATAGAATCAAGATCAAATGGATATTCAATAATACCAGTTGTGGGCACTCTTACTCTGAGAATATCTTGTTGAGTAGGAAGATAATCTTGAGCTGCTATTCTATCAATATCACTCAAATAACTAAAAATAAAAAAAAATTATATGAGTAATCTATAACCAATTAATATAGGTAGCCTTGACTTACGATCATTCATATTTATAAGGATAATGTAATCAATAAAATTCTGTGATTGGTCAATGCAATTCAATGGGTTTGAGTCACTGACCCAATTGTCTGATATATAGAAAAAAAATCCTTTTTGTGTCTGGTTCTAGTAAATTGTATTCTTTATGTATAACAAGATAACATATAGTGTCCTAATAAACACTAATACACTGCTTCTCATAACTATAGGTCCACCAGGAAACAGCTGTTTGCGAAAACATAAGGAACCCTAATGATATCAGAATAAATTTATGGTGTACTATAAGTGTGAGACAAATGATTTCATGTTTTATTCAAATATAAACAAAAAAGTATACAGGAAATACAGCAGAAGTCATTTTTCACACTGTCCATATATATAGGACCACCCCTGGGATCCCTGAAAAAACAGACATGACGGCAGAGCTTGGCCTTCTAGAGTGTTTCTTAGTAAGATGTAGGCCCTCCTCAGTTTTTTAGACACTCTGCCATTTTTTTCAGCATGCTTGCAACTAAATTCGACAGCAAGCCAGGTGAGAGTGCGGTCCACACAGCATACACTGCTTCTTCAAGGTCTGCAATGGATGAAAACTGTCTGCAGTGATGATAGACATGTCAAACCATATAGTCCCAAACATTTTCTATTATGTTCAGGTCAGGGGATCTCGCTGGCCACCTCAAGCACTTAATATCATGGTCATTTAGCCATTGTTTTGTTGCATGTGAGGTATGGCATGAGGCATTATCTTGCTGAAACAAGAACTGGTCACCATCAAGAGGCCAGCCATATGCCACTAATTGTGTATCCAGCATTCCAATATACTGCTGAGAATTCATAGTAGAGGGGATCATCATGAGATCTGTTGTCCACTGGCTGAAACAGCTCCCCAAAACCATGAGGGAACCACCATGAGCTTGGCGACTCATTTGAACTTGATGATTATTTCTGAGAACATGCCAGTAGTAATGAATACCGTCTGGATCATCAAGGTTGAAGTGTTTCTCATCAGAGAACAACACGGTGTCCCATCAGATGCATAGTGCCATCCACTCTTCTATAGCATCTATGCGTTGTTGCTTATGGCATTTTGTTAAACATGGTTTGCCTTCATCTTTACGTATTTTATGCTTGAGGTCTTGTGTAGCACTCGAGACACAGTTTGCCGTGATGGTGCTGATGGAAGGTGTATTGCTATAGCGCAGGGCTGCCCAACCTTTTTATGACTGTGAGCTACTTTTTTCACCGAAGCGATACAGCGATCTACCGATATCCAGGGAATAAAAGTACAAAAATAGCAATGTCGTCTATGTAATTCAAAATTTATTAAGTAAAATAAACAATTCTTCATAGCATGAAAATATGAAAATAACTACAAATACATGGGTACATAAACAAAAATTTTAATGCGATATTTGACATTGTGCAACTGATTCAAAATTTGGATTATATGACGAAAGAAATAATCTTAAAACTTTTACGAACATATTTTATTGTGGAATGTGAGTTCTTTTTATGAACATATTTTGTTTGTGAAGTAAGTTCGATTTTAAATCTATAATTTTTGCTCTGCATATTTCGGATATAAGTTCGATTTTAAATCTATAATTTTTGCTTTGCTTATTTCAGAATCTTTCAGATATTAATTTTCTTAATTGGAGAGCATTGTTTGAAAATGACTTTCGATATTTCTCTTTTTTGGAATAGCAACAACTGAATTATATATTAGACAAGAGCATTTGCATTAACCATGGTAAAAAGAAATCATGTTCCCATTCATCGTGGTAATGATAAGTTTTAATTTTCTTTTCTATGCTCATAATTATGGTTAAAAGAAAAAAATTAAATAATTGTAGAAGTTTATTTTTTAATAAATTTAATCCTTTTAGTGGAGAACAGTGATATACTGTTGTTCGGACCTGAGTAATAAAGAAAGAAAAAACATTTGAGCTTGTATAAGCATTTCTCCAACAAACTTTTGCTTATTCATCGAAGTAATCTTCATTTATTGTTTTTGAAATATTATTAAATTCTACTGATTATTCTGATCTGCTATATCTTAATAAATGATAAAAGACACAAAGAACGAAAACACTTATGGATAATCTCACTTTTCTTGTTTCAACAAGAACATAGACCACCTTTACTACGTATTGTAAAGTTGAAGTTTAACAAGCGAATTAATTGGAGGATGGTCGGAGGCTTGCAATCGACTAAAAAGCTTGTCGAGATCGACTGGTAGCTCGCGATCGACGGGTTGGGCAGCCCTGCTATAGCGGCTGCAGACATCTTTTGTGAGACCGCCACGTGGATGATTCGTCTTCTGGCTTTTGCAGAGAGGCTTTGTTTTCGTCCTGGACATTTTATTGTTGTTCCAGATATTCCACGTTTAATCACGAGTTGAATGCTTGGATCACCCAATTTTTGCAGCAATTTTCCATTGTGACCATCCTGCACCATGCAGGTACCAGACTTCTCGAACTTCTTCCTCTGTGAGTTGTTTTCCACGAAGCATGCTGTAAATGCGTGTTGTCAACACTGATAATAAAGAATGCAATAATTAGCAAGTGCAGATGCAAATTAGACAGTCCCATTACGTTATCCCAAGGGTGGTCCTATATATATGGACAGTGTGAAAAATGACTTCTGCTGTATTTCCTGTATACTTTTTTGTTTATATTTGAATAAAATATAAAATCATTTGTCTCACACTTATAGTACACATAAACTTATTCTGATATCATTAGAGTTCCTTATGTTTTTGCAAGCAGCTGTTTCCTGGAGGACCTATAGTTATGAGCAGCAGTGTAGTGATGAATCCATAAATTTTGGATATTTGCAATTTATGACCATTTTAAATTACAATGGTGGGGTTCAAACTCAACTTCATCATAAGTCAAGGATTTCCTGAATTAAAAAAAAAAAATCAATTACAGTGATACTTCGGTTCACGAACACAATCCATTCCTTGACCTTGTTCGTGATCCGAAAAGCTCATAATCCGAATCAATTTTTTCCATTGCAATTAATGCAAATCCAAATAATACGTTTTTTCCTAGAAAAAATTTTTAACATGTTATGGCTTTATGTGTAAAATTAAATAAATATAACAGTAATATTAGAAGAAAGCATGTTTAACACCACCACATAACAGTAATATTAGAAGAAAGCTTGTTTAACACTACTTTCACTTGTTATGGCTTTATGTGTGGAAATAATACAGAAAGGAAATAAATATATAACTGTATCAGAGTAAAGCATGTTTAACACCACCTTCACTAATACTTTTAACCTTTTTGGGAGTGTGGAAATAATATAGAAAGGAAATAAATATAACAGTAATATTAGAAAATAATACAGAAAGGAAATAAATATAACAATAATATTAGAAGAAAGCGTTTTTTCCCTAGAAAAAATTTTTAACATGTTATGGCTTTATGTGTGGAAAAATACAGAAAGGAAATAAATATAACAGTAATATTAGAAGAAAGCATGTTCACCACCTTCACTAACACTTTTAACTTTTTTGGGAGCCATAATAAGGGTGCCACCTTCACTAATACTTTTAACTTTTTTGGGAGCCTTAATAAGGGATTCACTAATACTTTTAACTTTTTTGGGAGCCATAATAAGGGATAAATTCCACTAACACTTTTAACTTTTTTGGGAGCCATAATAAGGGATAAATTTAATGCTAACACTTTTAACTTTTTTGGGAGCTATAATAAGGGATAAATTTAATTAAATAAAGAACTAAAATATCAACACTTGTTGGAACTTTACTGTACCCATACGAGCTGACCTAAAATATCAATACTTGTTGGAACATTACTGTACCCATATGAGCTGGCACTTGTTGAAACTTTACTGTACCATGTGAGCTGGGCGAACTGGATTGTTGCATATTTTGTTGGAACTTTACTGTACCCATATGAGCTGGGCGAACTGTCATAATAAGGGATAAATTTAATTAAATAAAGAAAAAAACTAAAATATCCGTAATAAGGGATAAATTTAATTAAATAAAGAAAAAAACTAAAATATCAATAAGGGATAAATTTAATTAAATAAAGAAAAAAACTAAAATATCAACATGGTTGGGAACTTTACTGTACCCATATGAGCTGGGAGAACTGGATTACTGCTGAGGCGAGGCTGTGATCAGGGTTTTGTGCGCTGCAAGTCACGTGTGCTTCATGCACTCCGTGCGTGTGTGTTCGTGAACTGAAGCATCGTCCGTAAACTGAAGCAAAATCGTGAACTGAAGCAAAATTTGTTCGCAAATGGTGTTCATAGACCGATTTGTTCGTGAACCGAGACGTTCGTGAGATCTGAGGTATCACTGTATTTTATCTCTTTGAAATAAAATCATAAATAGCATAACATTAACAAATTTATAATTGATCATGCACTAAAATATTAATTACAGATATATGAAAAATATATTACTAATAATTATAACTTTTCCAACAAATATTTCTATATAAGAAATGAATAAAATATTCTTGTTTCTGTTGATCTATACTAAGTTTTGGATTTGAATACATTTCATGAAAAAATAAAAAATAAAACAGAATGATGCATTTATGTCACTAAAGATATTTTGCATTTTGTGATAGAACTACATGCTTATTTGTAACATAGAAATTAATCTAAAATAAAAACTTGTAATTATATTATTTCCAGCATTAAGTGCATTTTCTTTTAAAAATTCTCATAAAAAATAAGAAAACATATTACTCTTTTGATCATATTAATTTAAACAGTTAAACTAAAATAATCTTTAATTTCTATATTTATTTCATTATTGCCATAAAAAATTTAAGGACAAATTGGAAAGCACTAAAGGAATAATTGAACTGTCCATCAATAACAAGAACAGATAAACAATTGCCTTCATCAATGCTAACACTGAATAAATATCTGACCCTTCTTGATTTATTAATCTGTTCATTGCTGTTGATGTGTATAGATAAAGGAAGTGGGAAGGATAAAAAAGGATAAAAATAAAAAACCAGTTAAAAAAATTTAATCCTGACTTTATTAATCCAGTTTTTGCAAATCAGTTTTTTGCATGCATTTATAGAAAATATGCCCATTTGATAGAGGTTCCTAAATTTTTTCAGTTGTCAAAATATTTTTTTAAATTATGTGTAAATAAACATTGTTTATAATTGAACCATTCAATAGAATTTAGATTTTTTTTTTATCATATCTTGTTGATTTTATAGTCAAAGTTATCAAAATTAATCTGATTTTGAGATTAGATAAATGATATTTTTGAAATTTTAAGTAACAATTGAATTTTTCATATAATGAGCTATAAAATGCTAAAAATGAAAAATATTTAGATAATAATAGGAAAATATTGGTTAATTCTGTTGAAATAAACAAAAATATATCTTAATAGTTAATTTTTTGTTTCAATTTACCAAAATTTAGGAGAAAATTGTGAAAAACAAAACACTTAAGGCTATTTAAATGGGTGTGGCACTTTTATTGCATTATAGCAGTCAGTCACTTCCCAGGAAATTGCAGCCAAGCCTTCTTTATCCCATGGCATGTTGTATTGAGTGGGTTGCTTCAATAAACCATCTGTGATCCAATTAGAGCAACATGAAGAATATTATAGCTATGTATTAGATGAGACCATTTTTGTATACATATTAAGATTTTTTGATATAAATTAAAGAAGTTATAAAAAGTACTGCTAAAAATTATATAAATGATGTAAAAACAAAATTAATATAGGTGGCAATATTTCAATGAATTTATGCAATTTTTTTTAATTATCATATGATGTAACTTTATTCAACAATAGAAGTTACATAATTCATGGTTTTTATAAATAATTTCTGAAAATTTTGATTGAATTTTTCATCCATGATTCATTTTGTTCAGAAGACTTGTCACTATCTAAAAATATCAATTATTTCATTGGATGGCTAAGATTTCATATAAAAAATCATGTTTTCATCAATCTCATATACAGAACAGAAATTATTAACTCATTACACTTTCCATGGCAATTATAAGTGTATATCTCAAACTCTTCGAGCAGGGAACAAAATCAACTATTTCTTCAAACACAAAACTTTCTTTAATAAATACTTTCAGCTCTATCAAGCCCTCATCAGTATAACTTTACAAATTAATATTTAAAAATACATTAAAACACAGTTATATAATCAAATCTATGTTCCAAAGTTTCAAACATTTTAAAATTTAAAGTTTGAAAAAAGTTTTTACGAAATATAATTTTATTACTTTTTTAATGTAAGGTGATGATATATGGACTTATTGCTAAATATGAAATAATTATCTTATTGCAAGAGCTTTGATTTCCTATAGCAAAGAAAACTTAATAAATTAAATTAAATGTGAAGACCAAAACCATTATTTTTCAATGTGAAAGAAATCATTCATATTTAATATGAGTATGTATTGTATATTGTATGTATTGTGTACCAAATGTTATATTGAGATATTTTAATGTGATTATGAAAAAGCATGCAAAAAATATCATACAAATGAGGCAGTAGTCAATGGTTTCTTCATTATAATAACTCTCTCTCTCTCAATTTTTAAGTTGAACTGTTTAAAAATTGTTTTTCCAAACAGAACTGACATGACCAAACCGAAAAATAATCAATTCAGATAATCTAAACTAAAATTATTATTCCTTAATTTCAGAATCCTACTTTAATGGTAAAGTGAATAAAATTCAATTAAATCTGAATACATCCATTTCATTTAAACAGACAATTTGCATGAAATAAATAAAGTATAGCAGGTCCTCAGTTAATGCCACCTCAATGTCATTTCATATTGCCAGCAAAAATTAAATTGATTAATTAAAAATTTTAAAATTTTAAGGTATCAAAATGAAATAAAGCCCTATTTTCTTATATTTCTCTTGATAATAGAGAAAAAACAAGGTTAAAAACTATAATTATAGAAAGCAAGGTAACTATATTTTATAAGATCACTAACTGAAATATATAATATTATCTATGAACAATATATTAAACTATATAGCATACAGAACATTGGACCAGATTGACCAGATGCAAATGCTTTAGCTTTCCATTCAGATGATCCAAGATAGAATATGGAGCTCACCCCATCAAAAATTTATATGCTAGGTCAATAGGGTTTTTGGTTTCAGTTAATGTCATGACTTTCAGGAATCTAACAATGATGTTGAATGAGGAGACCCACTGTATTATTATTTTAATGAATTATCATTCAATTTATTATATTCTTTTATTTATTTCATTTGAAGAAATTTTTTTTATAAAAAATTTGCAATCTTAACCAAACCTCAAATTTTTCACAAAATTAAACATAACCTATAGCTTAAAAATACTTACTATTTTGCTGAATCTGTGAGTTGATATTCTCTCCTTCTGTCATAACATTCTTGAATTCCTGAATCTGCCCAAAGGGATTTAATTGCATCCACATATGGTTTATCAAATGTTGTTACTGTTTCATAATCTACAGTTCTTACTAATTCACCATTTTTCTAATTTATAGAAAAATAAAACAATCCATACAAAACAATGAAAAAATATTTACAATTATTAATAAATATAATGAAAAAAAATATTAAAAATTTTAAATAAAGCACTATATCTTTATATAAAAAATAGACAGCATTAGTAATGTAATAAAATATTTAAAAATTACTTTATTTAAAAATGTTTTTGGTTAAATATCTTAATCATTTTCAGTTCAATAATAAATTACAAGAATAAAAAATGTTTAGAAAAATAATTCAAATGTAGAATTAACATTCTATAGAACATAAAATTATTAAAAATATTACAAAATATTCAGTAAAGTGTGACACAAGTTACAATTAATTCAAAAATTTATAAATCATTTTTAATTAAATTAAATTATTTTTTAATTTCAAAAATTAATAAAAGGAGAAGGCTAATATTTTTACAAATAATAAAAGGTTTATACTGTAATTATGAACATTAGGAATCTTAAATAAATATATTTAAGTTTTCTTATATATATTCTAAATAAACATATTCTTTACTATTAAACATTACTCCATAAGCTATCAATTAATATAATAATACTTGCATACCAGTATCTAAGGTATAGTCCCAAGCTTTGGATAACTGCTCACTAAATTTGTCACTTATTACATTTTTATACTTGGTGCTTTTTGATATATCTATAGATTCCCAGAGTAATCTTTCTTCTATGATATCACATGATGCAATTATTTTAACTTCAATCCACTTAATGCCTACATTGTGTACACAGAAATGCTTTGTCAGAGTTATCTTCATATTAGTTCTTTTTTTTAGGCTATTCTTATGCTCCAGTAATCTCTGCTTTAAGTTTGGCTTCATAATTTCGAAATATTCTTCATCTATCTGCAGAGAACTATTAAAATATGGACTACTTATACCCAATTTTTCTTCTTGGGCATAACAATCTCTCGATTCCTTAAGTAACTGAAGATTGTAGGTTTTTTTTTCGTAGCTAATCTATTTGCTTGTGTCGCCATCTTTCTATCAATTCCATTTTTGTCTCAATATATGGCATACTTATAAATCTGCTATTACTGTCTGCACTGATGCTAGGCCTATATTGTTATTGCCAGAGCTTAAATTTGGTGCTCTTAGCATTATTATAGATAGCCCTTTGTATGTAACTGTAATCATAAACCATATTTGATACCAATATTATAAATTCTTTTGAATTTATTCTTCCTCCTCCTTATCCTCTTTATTAGTGCAGTGCATTATTAGTCTTCTGAAAAAGATCTAAATGATGCCTATTTATACGAGTACAGGTCATTCAACCAGGAAGCAATCATGATTGGCACATATACTGGTTTTCTATATACAAGCTATTCACAAGCCAAATTGATTAACTCCACTTTTTGAACTTTTTTAAATTTTAGTGTCAAAACACTTAATTGACTCAACTATTTATATTAAAAATAAATTTCCTTAATAGTTAGGCTTAACACCACTAAATGACAAAAATATTTTTGGCCATTGAATAATAAATAATTTCAGAAACCAATTTGATTAACTCCATATTCTAATGCAAATCGTGACAATAATGCAATTCAAACGTTTCTAAGTGTCATATTATGCCTAAGACATTTTCTGAATGTACCGTTCAAAGTTAGAATTATATTTTTACATCTTTTAAAATCACTAAATTGGAAGGATCGATTGAGAGACGTGTAGGAAAGATATGATACTGCCTACATGAAAGTCTTGGTTAATCAGTTTTTATTCAATAAATTTTTTTGTTTTAGTCAAGATCTTTAGTTATCTATGATATGACTATATCATAGAATTTAATTAAGTAATTTTTTAATACAATGGCATATATTAGATCAGGGATAGGCAAACCGTGGCCCTCGTAACTAAAAGCCATAATGTCAAAAACATGAACTGTTGAGATTTCATACTGTATATAATAATTAATTATAAAAAAATTAAGAATTTTCACAAATTCAATAAGTTATTTAACCATCGGAAAACTTTGGGCTATTCTATGCAAATAAAAAAAAGGTCCTAGATGTTAACTAGACAATATATTAATTAAGACAATTCATGACGAAAAGCCTGTGAACCAATGAAATGTGAAAAATAAACATGTGTTGTGTGGACTTGAGATCTGTTTGAAAGAAAACTGCTTTTACTTGTGGAGTTCTGCATTCTGTTATTTGATTAAAATAAAGCTGAATAGTTTAAATCCAAAATATCTTATTAGAAAAAGTAAAATCCACTTGGAAAATGTTTTTAACAATTTGGCATGCAATATACATTTTATTTGAAGTTTAATGATGAATATATACTGTTCATATTTAACCCTTTTGACTGACTGACAAAGATGATCTTCAAAGTTCTATATTTGATTTATTATTATTCAGTGTGGAAAAATGAATGAATGCAATATAATTAATAGAATGTTTTACATACAAAATAATAAAAAATTTAAATATTTGAGAATTCTACCAAGCTTCAGAACAGATATATCGTCGCAAGCAAAAAAAATTACGTAACTTCGTAAAGATAAGTCATAGTTTATTTAAATTGATTGCATTCAATTCGGAATGATAAGATAGATCTAAAATCGTTTAAAATATCCGATTATCTGTAAGTTTTGCAGAAAATTGTAAGGAAACATGATTTAGAGCCCCATAACTTGAAAACAGGCTCATGCCTCTTATGGGACCTTCACCAATGAACTCAGGAGCCTTTAATTAGGAGGCAAGATAAAGGAGTGTCAAAATTCCACTGGGATTTTTAATACTGTTGTATCGAACTGGTTGAGCTGTACAATTGGTCAATCACCAAAACAGGCAACTTTTATTTTCACCAATTTTTCACCCATCAGCAATCACCATTTACCTAAAACAAATGGTTTAGTCCTCTCAAAGTGGCTCCCTCTTTCGTGAACTAGAGAGACTACAGAATTTTTCTCGTCAGAGCCAGACTATACAGAAAAATAAATTGTAGGAAATATTAATCAAGCATTTCCAATGTTATCTCATCACACTCGCCAGCTGCAATTTCTTAGTCACCAATGGCGAGCTGGCGATCGTTATTTTGAGTCCTGACTGTAGGTCAAACTATCTTTAATTTTATAAGAAATGATAAAGACCCCTTAAATGATTTTCAGAGAAGTGGGATATATAAAATACCAGTAGAAAACACTAAAACTAACTAAAAGTCAGCATACATTGAACTAACTAAACAAACTCATACAAAAGCTACACAAACATAAAAGAGACATCTATAATGGGAAAGCAACAACAACATTATCAGAAGAAGCATATTCTAATGACATAACAAATAAATTGGAATCAAACTAAATTAATTAAACCATTGAACAAAGTAAGACTTTGAAGGAATTAGAAATCACTACAAGGAAGAAAACTGATAACATCTTAAATGAAAAGCCCACTCAACAACTCTCCACAGCATGGATAAACGCTATTGAGACGAATTCACTCCCCATTCTTAGTAAAATATAATTTTCACATTCACCATGTTTATTATTTAATTCTATTTAATACTAAAGAAGATTGCTGTTTTATACATGTTTTATCTTATTTTTTTTATTTTATTTTCATATATGCATGTAACCATAGCAACTTAATATTATTCCATGTTGTTTAAATTTTATCAAGATATTCTATTTTATGTACAACTTGAAAATGGCTACATGTCAAAAATGTTTGTTTAGTTTCATTAAAGAGTTTCATACTGCTAAGAGTGCTTATTTAGTTAAGTAGTGCTTAATGAATATTTAGTTATATTAATATAGCAGAAGCAGTTTATAGTCAATTATGTCATTTTTTAATAGTTTTTTTCTTCACTTTCTTGATGTCTATTGATGTCAAATACAATCAATGGGTTAATGAATTCAGATATTTTTTATCACCAAATCGAACTATAATATTTAAGAAACAAGGTACAAATGTAGGAGATTAAATACAGTCGATTCTGCTTAACTGGGCCACCAGTTAATTAGGGCAGCTGCTTTTTTGGGCCAAATCTCAAAGAACAGAAACCAAACTAATAAACTAATACATAATTTAATTTAATTGGGACAACTTTTCACTTAATTGGGAGAGTAGCAGAAAAGGAATTTAGCAACTTTTGACACACAGTCGGACCTCCGTATATCGAAATTGAAGATAAAAAAATTTTGATATATAGAAACCTGAATTTTCTCTAATGTAGTATGGTAGTTAAGTGATATTTTGTCCATATCACCTTTTTTGTGGTTCCCTGACAGCAGCGATGATGGCTCACAGTTTATAAAACTCCAGCTTAAATGATTTGAAAAAGTTTTGGGAAAAAATATACAAATGAATTTTTTTAATGTTTAAAAATATATATACAGTATATTAATGTATTAAAAGTCTACTGAATGTAATAGATAACTGAAAAATAAGATGGACAAAACATGCATTTATTAAACAAAATAAATTAGAATAATTAAGAATATTGTACTTAATTATCAGATGTAAAGTAATTTTGAATATCCTGCTGAAGTAATTTCAATGCAGATTCCTCATAAAAATGTTTGACTCAAAAATATTGTCGGGCACATTTTCTGCAAATCGAAACCCTTGGTGAATAGTTTCAAATGCAGCCATTATTTCTTTTTTGGAAGGTTAAGAACTTCTATTTCATCTGTCTCATTGTCTTTTTTTCGCTATCTTTTATTGAACTTAAAATGTCATCATCTGTTGGATATTCTGCTACAATAACGTTTTCATCCATGTTTAAATATTCATTAAGCGAGATTTTGTCATTTATTGTGCCTATTGATTGTAACTGGTTCCAACATTCCTCAATGTGTGACAGTACATTAACTTCTTCCACAACAGACTTTTCATAGAAGCCGGCTTTTATGAAGCAATTCTGTATTGTTATTTCCGCTACATCATTTTGCCACACTTTTGCTAATTCTGAGATTAATTACATTGTCAATGGATTGATTGTTTTCAAATACAAAAATTAGTTTCTTGAGAATAATGCATTTTAAGATTTTTTATTATGCCTTCATCCATTGGTTGTAATTTTGACGTTGTGTTCGGAGGAAAAAATACGAGGTTTGTTATAGAAGAAGGATGTGCAGGACAGTTGTCTACGAAAAGAACAACTTTTCTCTTCTAAATTTGTCTAATCAAATCAAATTTGATTTATAGTCAGAACTTGCTTGGAACTCCTCATGTCCTAAATTCTGTACATATTCCATTGCCTTTACCTTTATGAATGGTCCTGAGACAAGCATGTTTCTATCTCTAACCATCTTCAGCCATTTCAACACTGCTTTGTTCTTTATGAGTGGTCCTGAGACAGGCATGTTTCTATCTCTCACCATCTTGAGCCATTCATCTCTCACCATCTTCAGCCATTTCAACACTGCTTCGTCCACATCCTCACACCCATCTTCAGCCATTTCAACACTGCTTTGTCCAGGTCATAGTACTTACATGTTCTTAATCATTTTCTGTCAGCTCCTGCAACTTCGTGACTTTTTAAAACAGATTCCCGATTCTTTAATATTGTTGACACTGTACTTTATGGAATCCCAAATTTCTGCACATCATCTTTTTTTCTCACTCGACAGTCCACATCTTTTAGCAATTCCATTTTTTCCGAGACACTCAACAACTTTCTTTTTGACATGGTAAATGTTTTAGTAGAGCTGAACAAAGACTAACTAAAATCTCTCGGTTCGGTTTTGGTTTTAAGCCAATTAACACAAGTAACATACAAAACTGAAACCGAAACAAGCCCTAGAACTTTACACTAATCCCCTCTACAGTACAAATCGACACATCCATTTTGTTTATTTGCCGGCTTTTTCTAGCCAGACCCAATCTAGACTCCTTACCTTATCCTTTTCCCTCGCCTCTGAAATTAAAAATTTCGAAATATAGAAACCAATTTCAATGGAAATTTCACGGGACTAACAAAAAATTTCAATATATGGAGGTCCGATTGTATTTTAGGAATTTTTCAAAAGTATGTCAACACTACGTACACTATTATTTGGCAACACTAGCGTGATGTGAATCAGTTATCCATCATTGTGCCATCTATATTGTAGTCATCTATATTGCTAGGCAAGTATGCATCTACTTATTTACTGTACTTAGTGATATTCCTTTACAGTGTCGATTTTATTTAAAATTTTTAAATCTTTGCCAAGATGCAAAATGATTTTGCACTTTCAGGTAAAATTGCTTTGCTGGATAAAATTAAAAGCCAGCCATTTATTCTTGAATAAAATTGCTTTGCTGGATAAAATTAAAAGCCACCGTAGACTCGTTGAAATAAACCAAACTCAAAAACTGCTTTGCTGGATAAAATTAAAAGCCAGCCTTTTAATACAAGCCATCGATTCATTGCTGAATAAAATTAGAAGCCAGCCATTTAATACAAGCTATCGTAGATTCCTGAATATTTGCCAAGATGCCAAGAAATGATTTTACACTTTCAAGTAAAATTGCTCGCTGGATAAAATTAAAAGCCAGCCATTTAATACAAGCCATCATGACTTGCTGATATAACTCGTGTATGAAAATACCATAGCGCATCTCCTACAACAAGAAAATCAACTGCATGAGGAGTGCCCATAGATGCATCTCCTACAAAAAGAAAATCAACTGCGTAAGGAGTGGGCATTACACTCGTCTCCTACAAAAAGAAAATCAACTGCGTAAGGAGTGGGCATTACAGATGAAATTTCAGGAACATCCAAAAGAAAGCATGATGGAAAGGATCCAGAATGAAGAAGATTAGATCAACGGTTTTCTATAGTTAGTGGGCAAGGCGTGAATATCAGAAGCCCAGTGTTGAAGAAGAAGCCAGAGGAGATCACTAAAAAGCTAATAATTAGGTATCTATTTTAATAAAGTATTAAAATAGATACCTAATTATTATTTTTTACCTATTTATTTATTTACCTACATATTACATATTTTATTTTAGAATTTATTATTAGTTCATTTAATTGGGGCAGCTGCTTAATTGGGCCAAAATGGATTAGTCCCATAATGTTCCAATTAAGCGGAATTGACTGTGTTAATTTATTTGGAAATTGTTTTTGGTCATTCAATGCCTATCTTCAGTCAAGCATGTGTTCTATTCATAGAAGAGAATTTAAGATTACAAATTGCAATAAAAATACTATTAAATATTAACTATTATAGATAGATAATAAATGTACAAAAATATATACTGGCAATAGCAAAGAGACAAACTAAGCACTATGCAGAAATAGATCTTTAATTTTTGTTTTATGTAATGCAATTATTGTTTTTGTTAATGTAATCATGTTTTATTACGTTTTTAGTATTTTTACGTTTTTCGGACCTGTGTTTTTATCGTTTTATTATGTGTTTATTATTATTTTACGTCACTGGCAAATAACTTGTTTTATGTAACCTTTTTTGCTATAAGTAACCGAAACAGATACTCTGTTATCGCAGGGTGGCAGGGTGATTTAACTAGTGTCACCGACCATCTGTGTTTCTGTCCAATGTAAACAAGCTTAAAGGTTTCGATTGTGCGGGTTTAGGATTTACATATTGTAATTATTATCTTTATGTTTTATTTCTATACTTTTAGCATTTTGTTATGTAAGTGTTGTTGTTTTACGTCTCGGACAAATAATTTGATTTTATGTAACCTTTTTGCTGTAAGTGACCAAAACAGATACTCTGTTATGATAGGGTAATTTGACTCATGTCACTGACTATCTGTGTTCTCTGACCAATGTAAACAAGCTTAAAGGTTTTGGATTATGTGGGTTTAGGATTTCATATTTGTAGTTATTATTTTTATTTTATTTCTATTTTTATCATTTTTATTGTGTATTGATTATTATTTTAAGTTTTTAGACAATTTATTTTATGTAGCCTTATACTGTATGTGACCAAAACAGATGCTCTGGCTTGGCAAAGGCAATAATTTACCTCATGTCACCGGCCATCTGTGTTCCCCTAACTATGTAAACAAACCTGGAGAAATCTCCTGGCTCTCTGTATAGAGGTTGACATTAGCTGACGAAGACATGTTGAGAAAGGTCGAAAGCATTTCTTTCTGAAATAAAGATCTATTTCTGCATAGTGCTTAGTTTGTCTCTCTGCTATTATTAGTTGCAGAATGTCTACGGCTTTAATATATACTGGCAGTTCATATCTTATTTAAGTGATTAACTTATGTCACTTATAACTTATGTAAGGATTATTCCACAAAATCCTATGTAAATTGAATCCTTTATTTATACAAATAATACAAAATTTGATGATTAAGATAAATAATAGATTATATTAGTTAAAGCAGTGTTTACATCCTTTTTAACTAACTGCTTTTTCATATTATAAAACTATAATGTAAATGAAAGCATTTCGTACAGTTGTGAAAAATTCTCAAAAAATATACCTTTATTCATTCGCTAACATTTTCGGTACTATCGTACCCTCATCAGGCTACACAGCTTTTTTGGAATTAGAATTTCAAATTCCTAATAGCTCAAAGTTCAAATTCGAACGTTACCATGGTTACCGGTTAAAAATTAAAATATGATAATAAAGTTACAGTAATAACATGAATACTAGCTAAAATAAATAAACACATAAATTATAATAAAAACATCACTAAGTGCCGTTACGGGCACAAAAAAAAAGAGTTCATGTGCATATACTACCGAGGGTACATTTAACACTATTTCTGCGACACACTTAAATTTCATGAGTCCCTTAAATATTATTAGAGCTGTCCCTTATTTAATGCTTGTAACACATCTCCACGCTGCTGGTAGCTCCATTGCTGGCCGTTTGTTTAGCAAATTTTCCTTCTCTTGTCTTTTCAATATTTCTAATGTTTCTGTCATTAACACCTGGGATTACTTAGTGATCGGTTTAATTATGTTCACATTGTTCCATTCTATTCTCAAGTTGTTGGAATAGGTCTCTATCAATAGAGCTGTATTCATTTTTCCCTTGGCTGTCACTCTTATGCTCTTCTAACCTCTGGGTGAGGGTTCAAGTTGTCATCCCTATATATAATGTTTGACACTGGTTCTCTAGGTCTATCACTGGTATCTTATATATCCCATTTTTCTCCTTGTCTTTCCTGGGATCCTTCTCATTTCTCCGTATGTTGAATATCATTGGTCCTCTCTGAAACGTCAGCTTTTTGTTATCTTTCTTGACTACTTTATCCACCATGTTATATCTTTTAAAGCTATATGGTATAGTTATGTACCGTTCCTGCTGGGATGGTTGTTGCTTACATGCGTGTTGTTATCTGGTCCTTTGCCAGGTCCTCCTTTACAGCCCTAAGAAAGTTTAACAAAAATGGTTTTCCATATCTGTTTGTTGTCCGACTTTTAGGATATAATTTATCTCCTGCTTCAAATCGCTAGGTTCCTTATTGTACAGTATAGCCCTCCTGAAAAAATATATGAAGGTAGCTTTTTTATACCCCAGTGGAACCTGGGACCAATTGGGAATCAGGACTGGTTCGTACGTGGATTTCTTATATATTGATGTTCTCAGCCCGCCATTATCTACTGTTATTTGGATGTCTAGATAGTGGATAGTCTCCTGGCTTTTTTGTTCCATCCTTAGGGTGAGACCATATGAGTCTAGCATAAGAGCCTCTGTTAAATCTTGCATCCTTGCTCCATCCTTCCATACTGTCATAATGTCATCTATAATATCTAAGGTAGAATTTCAAGGCTGGTTGGAAAGTGTGTATTCTTCGATTTTCCATGCTTCTAAGGACTATCTCTGCAAACGAGCCTGCTAATGGGCTTCTATCAGAACACCTCTTGTTTGTTCGTAAATTTTCTCCTTAAACTTGTAATAAGATCCGTAGCTGATTAGATGAGCTATCTCCCATAGTAGAAATGCCTTTTCTTGAGCTTCCGGGTCATTCTCTAATACGAACCTATAGAATGCTATGCAGGTCAGTTCTAGATGTAGGGACGGTATAGGCTGTCAAAGTTGTACGTTGCCAGTACGTCTCCTTGTTCCCATTCAATAATACATATCCTCGCCAGAGCATTCATTGTTACTGTTGTCGATTTATCAGTTTCTCCCAGGATTGATGTACACTAGGTGTGTCAAACTCATTTTAATTCAAGAGCCATTTAATGAGCCTGTAAGATCGCCACAGGCCACATCGCATTTAATTTTTTTACATTACATTTTAGAGTAAGGATTCAGAAATATAAATAGGATAATTAAAACATTGTATAATCAAATGAACATACTGCAAAAATATATAATTACTACATAATTGCTTTTAATTATGCATATTTTTTAATTTAATTCCTTGCTATCAATCCAATTTTCTATTAAGCATTTTTAATTCCTCGCTATCAATTTTTAATTTTCTATTAAGCATTAAAAGAAAAGTCACATTTTCTATATAGAAACAAAAGCTTTCCATTAAAATTTTAAAAATTCAAAATATCCATAAAAACAAAAGCTTTCATTAAAATTTTATAAATTCAAATATTCATAATTAATTAACTTATTTAAAAAATGTAAGAATACAACAAATAAATCTTTAACAAGCTCGTTAGCACATCCTTTATACACATCCTTCAGAGAGGGATTGTTTGGAACTTAATTATTGTATTTGGCTATCCAAAAAATATAAGGTCTCATTTATGACTTTGTTTTTTTGGTAAGAAATTTCACACAAAATGATCTTGCAGCAAAGCTCTTAGTTTGTGTCATCAATCCGAAAGCCATCTGTACATATATGTCCAATAAGGCCAATCGAAAAACTTGTACAACAAATTTCATTAAAATCAATCATAGTATATGACATAGCCATGAAGCGAGAATTACTTCCTGTTATCTCATAACATATTGTTCATATTTTCGTTTTAGTTAAGAGTATTGGGAGCCACAAAAAAATCACTTCAAGGGCCGCCAGTTTGACACCCCTGATGTACACCATCAGGCTATGACTTTCTCTAAGTTGTATGTCGGTGCAGATCTTTTTTCAACTATTGGCCTTGCAGTCACTGGGCTCTTATGGATCTTGAGGTATGCAAGCAGTCTCGGACAAGCCGGCACATCTACCTTCTCATGCTTCCATATGTCGGAAAAACTTATGCTTAATTAATCTGTTTACTGCGGCTGCCATTTTCAAAGTAGGATCTACTGCCACTTGCCTTGGTCTAGTTTGTTCAATGTATTCTTCTAGGAAGGAATCATATCTACTTCCATCTAACAGGATCATTTTTTTGGTTTTATCTTCCCTCGTTATAGTATAATTGTTGTTGTTGTTAAGCCAGGAAACAGTCTGTTTAACGAGGTGTGTATCGTGCCTACTGAGGTTCTCTTTTTTGCAGCTGTTCCTACTCATTCTCTGGTTGACATAAGTCCATCTAAGTTTATCTTTCTCAAGGGTGTCCAAGCTACTTAGCAAGTCTTCCACTATGGAAGCATGAGAAGGTAGATGTGCCGGCTTGTCCAAGACTGCTTGCATACCTCAAGATCCATAAGAGCCCAGTGACTGCAAGGCCAATAGTTGAAAAAAAGATCTGCACCGACATACAACTTAGGTATGTCGTCTATGGCTGTGGATCTGATGAGCTAATGAGCTAATGATGATAATCTAATGAGCTAATGTGGATCTGATGAGATAATAAGTATGATGATCACAGTATGTCGTCTACGGTATGTCATCATGGCTGTGGATCTGATGAGCTAATGATGATGAACTAATGAGCTCATTAGATACTTTTTTTGAGAATACTAAAAATACTTTTTTTGAGAATTTTTCACAACTGCATGAAGTGCTTTTATTTACATTATAGTTTTTAGAGCAGTGGTTTCCAAACTTTTTCATGTGCCCCCTTTTTTTGTAAAAAATTGGTACTCCCCATCATTTTTACAACAGTTTAATTTTATAAAAATACTTTCTACTTGAAATCACAACTAACACTTAAAGCAGGATAAAAAACATTATTTATTATTGGATATGTATATTACATATATTAATAATAGTGTTTTTATCCTGCTTTAAGTGCTCGTTGTGATTTCTTGTGTTATTAGAAGCAGTAGAATTCAGCTGTTTATAATTATAGTTACTTTCTACTAACAATTTAATATTACAAAACAAACTGTGTACAGGAAAACATGTGCTAGTGGCCAGCTTTGAGCAGCTGAGATTGTGGCCACCAAGCACAGGTTGGCCACTGGACACAAGGTAGCTACAAATTTTTTAATTAAATATCAAAGTTTAAAATACAAAGTTTATAACACAGTTTCACATAAAAGAAATCACTAATTAATATCTGTTTTATGGATTTTTTCACTTTAGAATGCTCAGCTGATAGAAGATCTAACAAATTAGAAGAATACTCAGTAAGTTCAATAGATCCAAGTTTTTTAATGTAACTTCCTATCTTGGCTTAAAGTCCATTCAAACTCTTCAATGACCTGTAGTTTTCTGTTTAAGATGTTCTGGATTTGGCCTTTTCTGCATTCAAGTTCTTTTGTTAATTTACACGAATCAATATTAGGTTTTGATTCTTTAGTTTTAATTACCTTGTGCTGTTCCAGATCAAGGAAATTGGGTTTGTTCTTGTTTGCTGACATCACAAAGCAATCTACTTGTATTAAAACGCTTGTTTTGTAGTTAAATTACAATAAAAATTTACTTAATAGTTAAATTACACGTATTGAATAGCAGATCTAAAATAGAAACCAGAATTGCCAGATGACAAAAATTTTTATTGCATAACAACCACAAAACTATAACCTAAAACTAATTCAAAATTATGGAGAAAACAGAAAATGAAATATTAATTTCAAATTCTAATTATTGTTATAATGCAGATGAATGATCAATTTTCAATACTATACAGGTAATATCTTTTATTATTTTTACAATTTTTAATATTTATTTAATATACTACACTTGAAAATAATAATTAATTTTATTTATACGTAAATATATAAATAAACACAGTATTTTCAATGTGAATCACTTAATGACAAATTTATAACAATTTTTAACTGACAAGTGAAATAATAAAAAAATATTTTATTTCAAAATAATTTATATACACAGTGTAGTATTCTAAAACACACTACAAAACTAGCCCAACAGGGCATGAAAATCGTTCATCTGGCATTTCTGATCAAAACATGATTTGCTGGCCACCTAGTAGATGTTGCATACAAGAAGTTTTACAATTTGCTCGTATTTTAAATCGTAATAGAAATTTCATTATCATCTAATCACTCAGTCAAATGATTAATCGCTTCGAAACAATGCTCCATCAAAATTAGCCAACTACTTTTATTAGAACTAATTTTAGAACTTACAAATTCAACCAAAATGTTACACTTAAATCCAACTAGTATCCTGTCGGTAACAACTCTTCCTTTCACCAAGTTAATTCTTCTTGTCAACTAAAAACAAAAGTCCATCCAACGAAGATGTACAAACCACACTTTCAAAAGAATAACCAACAGTCCACAACACCGGTATCAACGCACCAAAAGACATTAAATGTAACGCACAGTCCTAACACTCCAATAACACAAATCGTTAATGACAATGGGACACTCCTGTGCTGCTCAGAGGCCAACTTTTTAATTGGACTCTTCATTAGCATAAAACAGAACAATATTAATAAATACTCAATTAAATAACTGGCGATTAACAAATTTTTTTCTGCTCCATTTTCCAGATAAAAAATAATAATTCAATAATACTACTACTCCTTTTTGTAGAATAATAATTCTTTTTTCCTTTTTACAATAACAAAAACTTCTGCTCTCAAGACTATTCACAAAAACGGCATCACTCCTAGCCGACTAGCTCCAACAGTAGACGGACCCAAGGTAATCTCCTTTCAAAAACATTACATCGGTACTGAAATTAAATATCACTGGCCATGGCCACGGAACACAGATGGCCATTTTACACAGTTTAAAAAATCCACAATATGCTCAGGTGGCAGTGGATAAATATTAAGGTAGCCATGACTTGCAGGTTGGCCGTCTGGCTCAAGTGGCCATAGCAGAGGTTTTCCTGTACCACATTTTGTATAAATAAAGTTCTTATACATAAAAAATATATATATTTATTATGGTGGAAAAATTTTTAATACAATTAAACAAATCTTACAAAAAAAAGCAAAAAATAGAATACATGTTTAATACAACATTATATTTAATGTAATAGATGGGCTTATTTTTCAGTACAAATTCTCTCAAATTGGGATGTCATTGAAGATATGATACTGTTACTTGCAATTCTTTTTCAATTACTAGAGAGATTGATATTTTGACTTTAAAACAGATACATATATATATATGTATTTATAACCCTTTTGCTGATTCATTTTTTTGACACCATTTCAATTTATTTTTTGCTTGTTTGTCTTAAAAATGATTTTGTTAATTCTTGCACATTCCCTTGCAATAGACTCACACCCTCCTAGTGGGGCACACCCCACGGTTTGGAAAACACTGAGTTAGAGTAACAAATCACTTGATTTTGGTTTACAATCAGTCATTTCCTGTAATAATTGATCTTGCTTCAATCTTCCTCCATTACTGCTGAACCCATTTTTTATCTTCTAGTTGTCATTGCTTGACAATTATGCTGCCAAAATTTACCAAATTTTCACAATTTTTTAATAATAATGTGAAAGGATTAATATTTTCTTTTAATATTTTTTTTAATAATAATACAGAAGTGGAATTTTGGGATGAAAATATTTTAAAAACATTTTTTTCTAATAATTCACCAATTCTGATTCATTTTTTTAAATTATTTTGGCCCACTCAAAAACAATTTCTTTTAAAAGTATGTTAATCAAAACATTGTTGGCAGGAATGGTTCCTACTGAAAACGTTTGAATTTTGTATTGAATTTTTTTGTTTTTTGAATTTCCTACAGAAAAATGAAAACATCAATTTAAGATCATGTTTCCAAATTTTTCTATAGCCAATATCAATGTGTTAATAAATATATGATAAATCCATAAGAGGGCATAAAAATATAACTAAGATAAACTTTACATGGCATGGAAGCAGAAATGGAAATAGGAATATAGTATAAATGACTATTCTAAATTTTATTTCATGAATAGAATATGTTTGACTGAAGATGTCCATTGAATGACCAAAAATATTTTCCATATAAATTAATATTTAATCTCCTATATTTGTGTCCAGTTTTTTTCCCCTCTCTCTCTATCATTCTATTGTCATATTACTGTTTTAATATACTGATGCCTAGTTCATACAGGAGGTAGGAATTTACAAGTGCTGTTCAACTCCTTTTTGTCATATGGATCTATTTAAAACTATATTAATCAAACTGTGCAATTTTTTAAGTAGTTTATCTATACTTGTGGTACCAATATTTTATATATAGTTTAATGCAAATTTTGCCTTCTAGTATCAAAAATTCAATTTAAAAATTTTTCCTAATGAATAATAAACTTGCAATATTATAAAATGTGTGAAATTTTTTATAAAATTTCATTTAATCTGCATTTAATAAATATTACTTTATCATATAGAATTTAATATATTCAAAGCAAAAATTGATTACTTACAATTATAATAAAATCTTTAAAAATTTTTAATTATTACAGAATTCTTCATGCTTTGTTATTATTGTATTATATAAACACTGATTATTGTTTTTTAAAAATTAGTTTCAAATTTATGAAATATAGTATAAGAATCATTTCTCTTTCATTATAGGGTATAAATCCTTTTGACTTTTATAAAAAAAAAAAAATTTTCATTATGCACAAGGTAGCCAGAGTGGTTTATGTAAAACACAAGAAATCACAACAAGCACTTGAAGCAGGATAAAAAACTAATTTATTATTAGATATATACAGGGTGTGCCAGCTAAATCCGGACAAAATAAACAATTTAATTAAACAAAATTTTATTTAACAAAAAGAATAAAATTATCAAAATTATCATTTGCACGTTAATTTTGGATCCGTTTAGATTAAAATTACTCGATGTAATTCCCTTTTGCCTCAATTACTGCCTCGATCCTCGACCGGAAACGATGACATGCCCTGCGCAATGCCTGCTTGTCCAAGTTCGAAAACGCTGCCTCAATAGCGGCCTGGAGAGATGCCACATTAGGATGTCTCGACCTATTAGAGACCCTTTCAACAACGCTCCATAC
>AYEL01078871.1:0-30724 GCA_000484575.1 Olivierus martensii
TGTATGTTAACATATTCGTAAAATCTCACTGTATACTATAAATTCGATTAAATAAAGTTTGCATTAATTACATTGTTTATATTTTGAGAAAACCTGAAATGTAACAGAAATCTAGTCAAAATGATACCGTAGTGATCTTTGTTTAGCTCTCAGCTCAAGATATGCCACTAGTCATGAAATTCTGGTCTATCTCCATTTAGGAAATTTTATTTACTTATTTTTTGCTCCAACCTTTCATAAATATAAGTGTCTCGAAACCTCTGAAAGATTGCGCTGGGTCCACGAACCCCATTTGCCCCATCTTCTCTACGGCTTTTATTAATATTTACTGTTATAGCCATTATTACAGATGATCAACGAAAATTAAATAAAAAAGATTATTTCGGGAATTCTCGAGAATTCTCGGGAAATATGATTTCCTGTTCTCAATTCCCGAAGGTTCCAAAATGTCAGGAATTTGGAAACACTATTCATGCCCTATCACAAGTTGAAAACACTCTTGGAAATCTATCTGATTGTACAGGACAGGGATAAATGAGCCTTGCACAGATCACTCAAATAAATTTTCCAAGGGGTAGGTTCCTAATTTAAACCTGGGTCATTGATTGGAAAATTAAAGCATTTCCACACAGTCAATACAGTCAAACCCTGATAAGACACTACCATCCGTTTGGGGCAATTTTGGCAGTTAATCGGGGTTGGTGGTTTATCAAAAATGTATAGTATAGAAATGAAAATGAACTCCGAATTTATTAAATTTAATAATCAGTACATTTATATTTAGCATCCAAACTTATAATTTCTAAAAACCTGTATATTTTACAGTGTAGTAAACATACCATATATGTACAAATACTACGTGTGGTATAGAAATGAAAATGAACTCCGAATTTATTAAATTTAATATAAAATACAGTACATTTATATTTTACATTCAAACTTAACATTTCTAAAAAACTGCATATTTTACAGTATAGTAAAATATGCAGCATAAAAAAACATGTCCATCTACTGTTCTGATCCTCTACTTTGAGTTCTCTATAAAACACAATGTACACAACTTACTGTACAGTATCCTTATTTGCTCGGTATACAGTAAACGATGGAAACAATTTGGTTCTTACAATCTTAAATTTTTTACATCCTAGGTATGAACCAAGCTTAAAAAGACACGATTAACCATTAACTTCATCTCTCCCACCCTCTGGTACCGAATGAATCCAGAGAGCTTTTAATACTGTATATACAGTATTGATGAACTTTGGGATGTAAGACAAAGCCCTTGGTGGCTTAATGAGGACAAACACAATATCAAAAGGAATATTTATTTAGATGTTTCTACTGGCGGATTGTGTTTATCAGAATTTCCTATTCCATTAACATAGGGAAGATCTGTTCTGCCAAATTTCTTAGCGGTTAGCGAGGGTGGCAGCTTAATGGGGGCGTCTTATTGGGGTTTGACTGTATATTATTTAAAGACAATATTGTATATTTGAGTTAGTGCTTATATAAAATATGGTTATCTTGTTTTTTGTAACTACTATTAGTTTCCATATCATTTGCTCTCTATCATGAAGGGAAATATAAGGAAACAACATGCTATTCTGTTTCACTGCCTTAATATCTTTAATTTTTTAATTAATTTAGCTTTCATTGGTGATATAATAGTGAAACGATATTAACTGAGGTGATATAATTTTTATAATTTCATATTAAGTTTATTGTTTTTTTAAGTTACAAAAATTATCTGATTTAAATAAAAAATTTCTAATTGCAAATTTGTTTTTGTAATTAAAAATAAAACAGGTTTCAGGACCTAACCCCATTTTTTGTATGTAATGTGAGTCTCATATAACTCAATTTATTTAATGTGATGTTTCTGTGAAACCAATTAACTGCATTAAACAATGGATTACAGTAAGTATTAGAAGATAAAATAACAAACTGTACTTAAAGAAATGATTGTTCTAAATGGAAATGATGTATCTTTACATCATAAATTCTAACTGCAGTATTACAGTACGGTATATAGTAAATACTTTTATTTCAACCTTTCTCTTTGATGGATTGAATTTTTAATTAAATTTAACTGATTTAATTGATTTAATCAGTTTATCGTCATAATTTGCATATTATACATTTCATTAAAAAAAATATATAAAAAAAATAATAATTGCTTGGAAATTGTACAATATATATATAAAATCATATCAGAGAATGTGATAAAATTAGAATATGAAGTTAAATTTGAAATAATAAGCAGTTTAGCAGCGATCAAAGTTGAAGAATGCTTCTGAAGATCATTTTTCATTGCCTTTATTTGCATGCCACTTCCACTGATGCACCACTTCCAAATGACTTTGGACCATCGCAGCTCATAACATTTACCCTTCATTTATGAATAAAATAGGAAGTGCATTTGTTTTATTTCAAAGAAAAAGATTTATAAATGTGAAATATGATATTTTGTTTGTTTACATAATTTTTTGATGAGGTATCAAATTACATAAAAATTTATTAAAATCAGCAAAGAAGACAACTTGTTAGAAAATAAAACTTTTATGCAATCAGAAGATTTATATTAAAAAATAGTGGAATATTTTAAATAAAAATGCACATTGACAGCCTGCCATGAAATTGAATATGTTCAGAAAATGCCACTACTATAGGATTTTAATTAATTGAATGAGGATCTGCTATATTATAGAGCAGTTTTTATTAGAATTATTTTTTTCTTTTATTGGGAGTACAAATTAGTTCAGTCTGTTTTCAAAAGATGCACTGTCTGTCACGAATATTTATTGGGACACCTGATATCGTCTGTTTCAGAGAGGTTAGATATCTGTCAATAATATTCAGTTTATATCTCTTTGAGATTCAAACAAAAACCTTGTTTTTACTATGTTGAATGTGTCAAATTTTCTGTTAACTAAGTAGCATTTGCGGGAGGTTTTAGTTTTCTGTTTTAATTGGAAGAAAAGTGCAGCTGAAGTGCATCGAATGCTTGTGGAAGTTTATGATGACAATGCTCCAACTGATAAATCATGTAGGGAATGGTTTTGACATTTCAAAAATGATGAGTTTAGTGTTGAAGACAAGCCTCACTCTGGACAGCCAAAAGAATTCAAAGACGAAGAATTGGAGGCATTACTCGATGAAGATCCGAGTCAAATGCAAGAGATGCTTGCAGAATCAATTGGAGTGACTCAACAAGCAGTTTCCATACAATTGAAATCCATGGGAATGATTCAAAAGTAAGGTAATTGGATGAACTGAAACTGAAAGATATTGAAAGGTGATTTTTCACTTGCGAGCAGCTGATTCAAAGGCAACAAAGAAAGGGTTTTTTACATCGGATTGTGACTGGGGATGAGAAATGGATATTCTATGATAACCCCAAGAAGAAAAAAATACTATGCTATGCCCGGTCAATCATTGCCATCGACCTCAACATCAACACCAAAGTCGAATATTCATGGTTCCAAGGTCATGCTTTGTATCTGGTGGGACCAGAAGGGTGTTGTATACTATGAACTGCTACAACCTGGCGATTCTGTTAAGGGCAATCGGTATGGGCTACAATTGATTCGTTTGAGCCGTGCATTATGAGAAAAACAGCTGGAATACAAGCAAAAACATGACAAAGTTATTCTTCTGCATGACGACGCTCGGCCTCATGTCGCAAATGTCGTAAAAAAATATTTGGAAATGCTCAAGAGGGATATTTTACCACATCCGCCGTATTCTCCGGACATTGCTCCTTCTGACTACTGGTTGTTCCGACGAATGCAGCACAATTTGGCAGGTCACCGGTTCACTTCTTTCGCAGAAATTGAAAATTGGCTTATAACTTGGATCGCCTCAAAAGACAAGACAGTTTTTCGAGATAGAATTCAAAAATTGCCTGAGAGGTGGGAAAAAGTAATAGCCATCGATGGACAATACTTTGATTAATCTGTTCATTCATTTTGTTCTGAAATAAATGCATTTTTGACCACAAAAATCTGACCGAATTAATTTGTACTCACAATATATGAATTAATATTTTAATGTAGAGTAATTTTAATTTGAATTGTAAGATATTTGTTTGTAATATAATTAAAAATTTATTAATTTACTTGTTTAGGAGTTAATAAACAAGCATGTAGTTGGAGCATTTGAAGTACAAGTAGGTCTGCATGAACTTCTTGGACATGGAAGTGGAAAACTGTTTAGAAGAAACAAAGATGGTTCTTTCAATTTTGATAAAGAATCTATTATTCATACAGAAACTAAAGAAAAGGTAATATATGAATTTTATATCATATTTTTATTTTCCATTAAGCAAATGATTATGGAAAAATTTTGTATTATCAAAAATTTTTAAATCATTTTTTTTACATTTACACAGTTTGTGAAAATTTTTGACAGTTTCCTATTGATCAAACCTCAAGTATTTTTTCCATTTCCAAATTTTTAGTTTGTAATTCAAAAATTTGCTGAATGTTACCCAATTTCAAATTAAATAAATAACTGAGATGCCTTTAGGAAGAATAATTCTTATGAAATATGAAGAATAATTCTCCATATCTCATAATAAGAATTATTCTTTCTAAAAGCATCTCAGTTATTTAAATTTGAATTTGAAATTGGATAAAAATCAGCAAAATTTTTGAATTTCTGAGGTTTCCCAATTCTCAAACTGTTTTAGAGCAAAACTATGTTATAGAAGTGTCATATAATACTGGGATTATCTGTATATAAAAAGAAATATTTCTTACATTGGATTTGATATAGAGATATACCCACTTAACATATGTTCATTTAACATATTTTTTAATATAAGATACAATCAATTTTACTACCAGTTGTCACTATAATTTATTGGTGACATACCTAAAAATTTTTTCATTCCAAAAATGATGATACAGTAAGATTTGAAATGGCTGACACCGTACAGTACAATATATATCATACTATAATTTTGTTTTTATATTTCCTCACAATAAACAATTAATTTTTTTAATACATTAAAGTAAAGTATAAATAGTTACCATATTTCCTCAATTCTAAAATGTAGATTTATTTTGCATTTTAACTTCTCGCAAATTAGGAACATTTTACAACTAATATCAAAAAACTTTTCATTACCTAATTTGAAGAAATTAATCATTGCTATGTCAGTTGGAAACAACAAGATTTTTCCAGCAACACTCATTATTCAAAAATATAAGATATTCATATAACAAGAGAAAAGATAAAGAAAAAAAAACGTGAAATCAGAATGAAATTGCAAAAGAAATTATATGTTTCCTTTTGGTTATTGAAAGTGTAAACTTTATGACAAAATAAAACCAAAAATTAAAATTAACTGCTTTCTTTGGCATTTAATTAACTATTAAACAAATTCTAAACACACACAACCAGTCCAGTATCTTTCTAACAGAACCATTTAATCTGAGTAACGTTTTTTGCTTCTACGCCATCATCAGCTCTTACAAACTTTTAATGGAATACAATATAAAATGTTACAGTTCTAGAACTAAAAATATAACTTTAAGAATTCAAATTCAAAAAATTCAAAAATTCTACAATAATTTTGAATTTCTAACAGAGCTATATTGAAAAAATCCAGCATCAATAGCAGCAAAGAACTAAAACTTTATTATAGAAAATATCACAAAGTTTCGGCAGTTACGCCATCTTCAGGTAAAACGAAAACTTGTGATATTTTCTATAATAAATTTTTAGTTCTTTGCTGCTATTAGTACTGGATTTTTTCGATATAGTTCATTAAGTTTAAGCAGTAGAATAGTTTTCTAACAGAGCTTTATATTTAAGGTTAAAGTCTAACAAAAATAAAATTTATTTAAATAAAATTTAATTTATGTGTAGAAAAATATAAGTCCAATTCGCATCATAATTTCTAGAAATAAAATTATATTTGTATCAAAAATTACTTTCCATCCAGTGTAGAAAAATATAATTCGCATCATAATTTCTAGAAATAAAATTATATTTGTATCAAAAATTACTTTCCATCCCTATTATATTGAGGAATCTTATTGCAAAGCAAACCTCCAGGCTTTAGATATATTATTCATTTGTTTGTCATTAATTACTATCATGTTTTTGCTACCTTTATGTATTTGTAACTCTTCTGCAGTAAATAGCTTGTTCACGTTGTTATATGGCTTTAGTATTCCGCTTTTCTCCCACTCTATTTCTACATTATATTCGTATGTTCTTTTAGCTAGACCAATGGTCAAATTAGCTTTTTCTATGTCCCTTTTATGCTCATTTAGTCTATATTTTAGATTTCTCGTTGTTGCTCCAATATACACTTCTTTTCTATCATTTTTTAGATTTTTCAGTGGTATTTCATAAACTCCCATTCTCTCTTCTTGTTTGTAAACATCTTTAACGTTTCGGAACACACTAAATACAGTTTGTCCCATTTTGAATGTTGGCTTCTTTCCTCTTTTATTTATTATTTTATTTACTGTTTTGAAGTGTTTTAGTGCATCTGGCACTATTGTAAAATCCGCTCTAGTCTGATTCTCAGTTAACTTTAGCTCATAAAACCTTTGTTCTTGGTTAACAATCTGCAAACTTACCTGTTTTTTATGCAGTTCTTCAAATAACTTGTCTATTAAATTTCTACAGTGGGTGGCCAAATTATTATACTCAACAAAATTTATATAAATATATTAGTTTTGTTTTACAAAATCTTTTATATAATTAATCTAAAACTCAATATTACGAAATTATATCATTTTTAGGGTATTTAGGAAGAAAAATAAAAGATAAAAATCCAGTTTTGCTACTTTATTGTCTATTTATAACCTAAAAAATACAACTATTCACTATTTAATAAATCCGCCCTTAGCATCAATAATGGCTTTAATACGCCATGGCATGCTTATGATGCATCTCTTCGCCACTTCATCTATCTCTGGATTGTTGTGGTAGGCTTTAGTAATTTTTTCTATCAATTCCCTTTTATTACTAATGATTTTCTTTGGAAATTCTCTCTTAAGAACTTCCAAAATGTTCTCAATTGAATTCATGTTGGGAGCGTTCCCTGTTACAGATTTGGCGTTATGACAGAGTACTGAATCATGCATGAATGTAAAATCATTATTTGGGAACCACTCCGTTACTTGAGGAATTAGTCTTTTCTGCTGTACGTTCAAATATTGTTCCTGATGCATGGTGCCTTGCACAATATATTAACTCTCAGTATCTTTGGAAATGGGAGAACTGTATAATTGACCATATCACAGAAAGAGGATTGTTCCACAATGCAGTCTGCATGGTATTTTTCATTAACTCGAGGTTGAACAAACTCTGTCTTGTCTTAGAGAATCTGGATATATGATTCATCTGAGAAACAAATTAGCAAACAATATTTTCTTAGTAATCTATTTATTTCTTCATGTTTTGTTAATGTGTTTATGCTCTACCAACCTTGCCCTAGTCTTCTTTTGTCCAATGAAGGTACTTTTTAGCAAAAGCTATTCTTTTTTGCTTCATTAGGGGCATCAAATTGGGTTTCTTTAATAGCTGGCAGCATGAATCCCATTTCTGCAGATCTTGTTCTCAAAATTCTTTCAGATAAAAGGATTCCACTATCTTTGAAAATTTGTTTTATCATCTTTAGTGGTTTTTGATGGTTTTGTAATGAGACCAGACGAATCTCTCTTCCTGTCCTCAGTGTAGTAATATGTTTTTGCACACATTTAACCACTCTATTTGTTTCTAAGGAGATTTTGGCTGGAGTTTCTGATTTATATTGCAGATTGTTGATTGGGAAATAGCTTATAAAACCACAATTTCATGCTGTATGTATTCAGTGTTGAAATATCGTGACAATTTTTGCTTTTTTTATGGTGTGAAATCAGTAGCTTCCCTATATCTTTCAATAGATTAGATTCATTAATTTCACACTCACACAAAATATAAATCATGAAAAAATTGAATAAAGTCACTTATTTAATATTGAAAGAAAAATATACAGTATATATTAACTTGATCAATGAAACCAAAGAACAGTAACTGAAGCATGCAATGCTATTATGTTGCATTTCACTGTTTCTGGCTTTATTGAATAATATAGTATTTTGCCAACATTATCAAAAAATAGTAGATAATAATTTTTCGACACACACTAATTTACAAATACAAAAAAAATAAAAATACTTAGCAAAAATTAAATTTTTTGTTGTGAGTATAATAATTGGCCACCCACTGTATTATATCAATGTTTTTGTGTTATATTTTTAATCTGCTTCAATTCATTTTCCCGCAACCTCTCATCATAACAATGGTGTGGAGGCCTGGGGTCCGGTCCTCTGGAGAATGTCACTTCTCACCCGATCGTAAGTTATTGCAATTGACAAATTTATAGGTAACGCCGGGTGAGGAGGTCCCTTCTCCGGCCGGGTCCGAAATACTCCGTTCTCCACTATCCCCGAAAACAAAAATAAACACATTTGATGTAAACTGCACAAGAACTCTGGCATCATGCAGGTGTTCGGAGGGTTGTGCGAAATTATTTGACAGAAGTCAAAAGGTCGCCTTCCCTGGGAAAGGGGAAGAAATGTACTTGTTTATTGACAAAAACTGTAAAAGAAAATCGGGAACCAAGGAGAGTCAGTTGGTTCCAGCCCGTCGTCGAAGTCGGTCCTCAGTCGCCGTAGTGTTCGGACAATTCATATCCGTTGGAGCGATTGACTTTGTCTCTTCGAAACGACCGAGTCCGTCGTCTTGTCTAAAGAACGACAGAAATAGTCTGGAGAGTGCTAGTCTTCACCCTGTCCTTTTGAACAAGAGCGATCGGCATAAACTACCGTTCGAACTACGGACTTTTGCCCAATCGTAGATCCAGGCCAACCGACGCATCTGACATCTATGTCCGACCGCCGACGTCCGTGAGAAAATCCGTCCTCTGCCCGCTACGAGGTCATCCTCTTCCCAGTTGTTCCCCATCTCCGACCAACACACCGACCACGTTGTGACAAGCTCACCGATCGCCGAACCTCGGAGAACCTCCTACAAACCCGTCCAGTGTGCACCGTCCTGCTAAGAACAACTCTGTGGAGGAATTCCTGTTTAACCCGAGGTATTTGTCCTCCGACTTAAATTGTCGGGCATGATATATGTAGAAAATATCTCTCTCCAATAAAAGAAGATGTTTGTACCTACAAACGTAGTCTCAGTGTCCGTTCTGTCCAGCCTCTCATCACCCGTCCTTGCTCGCGTCACACGCCGCTCATAGGCTATCTGCCTGTCGGAGACTGCTTGTTTCTAATTTAGCGGGCTTCACGGGCTTCACAATGGGTAAGTGCTCTACTGACATACGATCTTAAAGCTGCTTTTTTATTATGCCATTTATCATTTGACCATTCTGGTATAATTATAGGGTGTTTGTCGATTTCTTGTAGACTGATGTTATAATGGAGAGTTTGCTTATTTCCAAGCTCACATGCAAGAAGTGTATTTTCTCTCTCTCTTTTTGCTCTAGTGCTAATTTTAAGATGTAGCTTGATAGTGTAAAGAGTTCTTGAAGCTTTTCTGTTTTGTCTATTTCTCTCCATATTACGAAAACATCATCAATATATCTTAGATATATATGAGCTTCTTTTATTATGTCGTACAGGCAGGTTTCCTCTATGGATCTCGGTACCAATTCAGCCATAACATCTGCAAGCGGACTTCCTATTGGTACGCCTATAGTCTGCTTATAAAATTTATCTTTAAATCTGAAAAAAGAGTTGTTGCATAACAAATCGGCTAGTTCTCTGAGTATCTTACAGTTGAGTTTACACAAGCTTTTGCTGATAATACACTTATTTTACTTTCACATAGAAACAGAGACAAACTTGAGAACTTGGCAAATCAAGCCCTAAAAATTGTGGAGGACTGGGCTAACATTTCAAAACAAATAATTAACTATGAAAAAATTCAGGCAATGATACTTTCTAAAAATAGGATATTAAGCAAAAGAATCAAAATAGGAAATGGAGATAAGAAAATTAAAAATGTTGATAAAATTAAATATCTGGGAATCATCTTTGATAGAAAACTAAATTGGGAACAGCACATTGATTATATTGTGCAAAAAGCTAATAAACTTACAAGTAAATTAATCACCATTGCTGGTAATTCCTGGGGTATCAATTCACAAATTGTTAAAACAATCTATTGTGGAGCAATTGAGCTGGTATTAACTTATGGTTGCCCAATCTAAGAAGAAACTATTAAGAAAAACAAACCGAAAAATAGACTTCTTGAAGTGCAAAGAAAGAATGCACTCAGAATAAGCAGAGCTTACTGCACAGCACCCACTGAGGCAGTTCTTGTCTTATCTGCAATTGTTCCAATTGATCTGAAAATAAATCAGCCAGATCTGGAAGCTTACACATGGGGAAATGGACAAAACAAAGATTGAAATTCTGAACACAGTTGGGCTCAATTCAAACCAACAAACAAAAGAACTCATTGATACTATTAAGACTTATGGAATGAAACTCCTGCCAAAACATACTTATTTGGACAGCCAGCCATTCTCAATCAGCCAAATATTAATGAATACAAAGAAAATTTCCAAGGAACCAGTATATACACAGACTGTTCAAAAACTGATAATCATGTTGGTGCAGCATTTGTCATTATGGATCAGAGGGAGAAAATAAAATATCAAACCTACTTCAAACTGAATAATAATTGCGCAATAGTTCAAGCTGAACTTTTTGCAGTCCTCAAAAGTCTTCAGTTTATTAATAAAAACATCAAAGAATATTCTGAACCTCTCCAGATAATGACAGACAGCACTACAGTTTTGAAACTATTACGTAATCCTAGAATCACCCCTTAAGCGGTCAAATCAATAAAGAACTTAATGAAAACAATAAGGAAACGAGCAAGCTGACAAACTAGCAAGAAAGGTTCATGGACTCAACACACTTTATAGTTACAATAAAATTCCAATCAGCATTATAAAGTTAATGATCAAAATAAAAACTATTGAAGAATGGCAAACAAGGTGGGAAAATGGAAACACTGGGAAAATCACTTTTGAATTCTTCCCAGATATCAAGAAAAGATTCAAAAACAAGCAATTTACCCCTGATTTTCACACAACACAAATCTCTACAGGACATGGAAACTTAAAACAGTTTCTCGAAAGATTTGGACTTACAAGGGGAGGACACAGCTGACCCCCACTGATTTTGATCCGCTTGCATATGGTGAAAATCTAAACATGATAATGACGTCATATGATGTTGCACGTCAACCCACAATAGATAACTTCAGCAACATGAACGTGTAGAACGAAAATGACATCGATCGCTGGAATGACGAAATCATGGCGTCAATTCGAATCGTCGCTAGAGAATTCTTCACGTCCAAACGTGAGTTAAGAAAAGGTTCTATATTGACGTCATTCGTTCGCGTTCTATACGTCGAAAATGGAAAATTCGATGCTTATTGCAAGAAGGTTCACGTTGGTGATTACCTATACTTATAGTGACTAAACGACTAAATATAATGCCATATCTTTTAGTATGCACATTCCTTAGACTTGTGTCTATGATTAAAAATTAAATTTTGTGTTAAAAATCCTAACTTGAAGACTTACTTTTATACCATATTTTTAGGCGTGATTACTGGATACCTCCACTGAGTGGAAAAGACTTTGTTTTATTTTTATTTAATCTAAATATATTTTCTAGTTACTATCGAAGTTGATTTTGAAAAACAAACCGAATCAATCAGCCACGAATCCGGATGTTCGTGTTCTACGCAAGCGTATTAAACGAATATGATGTTGCATACATGTGACACTATCTGGGGAAGTTAAGGGAAGTATAACTAACAACTTGCTGAAGCAGATTTCTTCTACAAACGCACGCCTGGAACGTGAACTCAATGACGTCATTTTTCTTCGCGTTTACGTTTTCGTCAACGTCTTCCTGAAGCTAATATTACATGACGTCATTATCACATCCTGTGCAGGATCATCTGACAATTTGCCTAATCCATAAATTTTATACTTTTTGGTAGAAAAATTAGAAAAACCTTTCTGTGTTTTTATACTGATTGTAATAAAGTTTTTTCGTGTCAGTATCCTACTTAAGTGCTAGAAATAGGAATCTGAAAAATTAGAATTTCTGAAAATTTTATATTTTTTAGATTTTGAATGCGAAATGTGAGATGATAAGTTATTTCTAGTTACTTTAACCTTTTTGATGGATTCATAGAAATAACGTTAATGACTGATTTTATTCATCATTGAATACAAGTTTAGAATAGTGACGAACAACAGGAATAGTACCGATCGAAAAATGTCGTAAAGAAAATAAATTTTCCAAATAAAAAGTATACCTCTATCTGATGCAGGCGACGAAAATATGTACGATGAAATAAAAATATTCACTCTCAAGTAATGCCTTAATCAGTGTGCGCCGCCATCTTGAAAGTTGTATGGCTGTTCCGCGTGACAGCTGGATGCATCGCACGATAGGAGACAAGTAAATAACAATCGTCGTTTAGGAAAAACGTGGAGATAGTAACTTTCATTCTTTAACACATCTCAGAAACTGTTAAATTATATTTCTGTCCATTGCTGTTTCCGAGATAAACGCTAGAGAAATAAAGATTCGCTTCCCATCAATTGATGATTAAAAGCACGAATCGACAATTCTATGTTTATGATTCATTTCAAAAACATTACTTTCAACTTTTCAAAATGGTATCGCACATCGGTTTAGATATTAAGTGCAATAAAGTACTTTTATATATCGAAATTTAATCTCCCATATTTTCATCTCCTGCACCAAATAATGGTATGATTCATCCCCATTTTTGATCGATAATATTTTTGTTTGTATTTATTCAATAATGACTTTTACAATAATAAGTATTCTGAACTTTTACTCATTATTGAATGTACTGTATAATCTATTATTGTATATGCATCTAAGAAATATCCCGATTTCTTTATTAAAAAATGAATTTTGACATACCATTCTTCTCTGAAATTGCATTTTCTACGAATTCTAAATTTAAACTTAAGATTTCATTTTCAGAAATCTTTCTACTTCCAGTGGAATGGAGTTTTCTTTTTCCTTTCAACCTTTTGGAATCATTCTTAATTTTAGATTTTCTCTTCTTCTTAGTCGTTTTTTTCGCCTCAGTTTTAAACATTCTCTTGTATATATAACTTTTTAAAGAATTCCGACGTCTAAAGAGGTTTACAAACTTTCTCTTGAATTAATTCGAATGACATTGAAATTATATTCGAAAATAAATCGAACATTTAACGAATAAATTTGAATTTATCATATTAAGAAAAATTTAATAAATTATTAAAAATATAGTAAATTATAAATTATTTCATTAGGAAGAAATTTTTTTTTTAAATTCAATATCAATCAACGTTCTAAAAAATCCATTTCTCTAACAAATTGTTCTTGCCAATTTATTTTAATTACGGCAAATAAGATGCAATGTACAAAATTATAAATGTTCATATCAAAAATTATTTATTGGATATCAAAATTATCAAATTTCATTGCATACTATATTGGAAGTATTTTTAAAATTATTTTTTTATATAAACTAAATATACACGGTGTTTCTTAGCACCCGTACTATCTTTTTTTCCTTCGAAAACGCAATGAGATAGCAAATAGAGGAAAAATTTTTATTATCAAAATATAGCCAAAGAACCGAATGGGCGCCCATCGGAAGTAGGGCCGAATGCCCCTACTTCCGATCCGAAATGGGGCATCGGAAGTAGGGTTTGTGGGCCCATCAGAAGTACCCCTCGAGGGGAGCCCGCATTGACGTGGCGAGAGGGTTTGTGCCGGCAGACACTATGTCTGTATCTTTGCTTCCGCAGCCGGGCCGATAAGGTCATAGTATCTGGGTACAGTAAGAAACTCCCAGTGGGGATGGCATTTTACCAAGAATCCTCACACTGGAAGAAGATGTGCGTGCAGGTCGCTCACCAGTGTCCCTAGGGCACATCCCCCGGTCGGGCCTGGGAAACTCGTACCCGAGATGTGGGGAAGGTTGATTGAAATCCGTTCCGTTCTTCGGGCCTCGGTTGACTTTCTATAGAGAGGCCCAGCGGTGTCGGGCAGAACTCGGACTGGTCACTCGGGTAGTCCTGACATTGCCCCAGGTGAATGTCAGGACTACCCGAGAGTAGTCTGACATTCTGGGACGATTGAGGTGTTCTGGGACGGTAGAGCCAGGGCTGCACCCTCACCCTCGCCGGTGGGCGCTCTGTAGTTCGCCGATCGACCGCCAAAGTCCCTGCGGGTCCGGGATTAAGAATCGGCCCGAGTATGCCCTGCGTGAGGTACAAGTCCTCTATAAGGGTCTCAAATCCCAAGGTGGCGTGCCGTGCCGAAGGGATGAATGGTGGAGAGACAGAAGCCTTAACGGTGCCCACCCGAGAGCTGATTGAACTCGGGCTGTAGGGGATTTATCCCCTGACCGGGGGAAGCTTGTTTTTCTAGGGGATCACAAAACCTCTTGGAGTTGACCCGAGCCATACTCGATCTCCGGCATGGCATCTGAGGTGGAAAAAGTTTAAGAAGCACTGGTCTGGAAAGTATGTACATCAAATTTGGCTGAGTTTGGCCCAATAAATTTTTGGCTCAATTTACGGCATCGATCGATATCGTCCCTATGGTGGCCCGCCAGCAATATCTGGCAGTGAGCTACATCGGGGATCGAAACGGGGGAGATTCTCGCCCTTTCCAAGAGGGGAGGTGCCCGGCCAATTTACGGCGTCGATCGATATCGTCCCTATGGTGGCCCGCCAGCCATATCTGGCAGTGGGCTAGATCGGGGATCGAAACGGGGGAGATTCTCGCCCTTTCCAAGAGGGGAGGTGACCGCTCTGGTTTTTACCATTGTGTTTTCCACCGCGCCGAAGCGAATTTCAGTTAAGGTTCTGTTCGTTTGGTGGATCCGGCCTTGTCCGATCCACCGTCGGGCTGCTACGTTTATGTGGCGGTTTAGCCTGACAAGAGAGATCCCCTGTCATGGGGGATCCGATCCTGTAGCAAATACACAGCCTGTTTGGTTGCTGGCAGTAAGGAAAGGTTCGGACTTTTCCTGTTGTCGGCGTTTACTCGTTGCGACAGCGCCTGAGCAAGGTGCTCTCAGAACACACTGTAGCAAATACACAGCATCTAATGTCTCCGCTCCCTCTGTGGACGGAGGCAATTCTCGGCAGTTTAAAGGTCGCTTCGGCGACACAGTGCATGGGATACGAATGCGGCCTTCTTACCCCTAGGCTTGGCAAACCTGAGCGAGTCCGCCATATTCGTATTTCGTTCGCTTTGAGGATCTGGAGGTGGCAGGCGAGTCCGCACCCCCAGTTGCAGGCAATGATTAAGCCGAGATTATTCTCGCAGTCGTAAGAACCCTGTAGGTGGAGCAGAGGAGTGGCCTTTGGCCTGACTCAGAATACAAGATGAGCCATCGGGAAGTAGGGGCACAACGGGTCAACTTTGAAATCTCCAATGGAAACCAATGCCGATTTTGGCCCAATTGGATGGAACTGTGAAAAACAAAAAGCTTTTGTTTGGAAATTTTTAATATCACTTACGGATTGTGAGATATCACAAAAAACAGATGCCGCCGGATGTCTATTCAAGCAGTAAAAATAAAAAGAATTTGAGAGAAGGCTGCTGTCCGCTAATAAAGAGATGAACAAGTCGGGAAATCTTTATTCTTGAGTATGGCTCGCACCGAACTGTGATAGCGAAAGACTTTCCGCACCTGTGGTTCGAGTACTACCGCCGAGTACCCATGTTGGCCCGCTGCACTACAAAATATGAAATGTCTATCGCTTATGTCCAAGTATCTGTGAAGTCTGCACCTGACACTGTCTGTAGCGTGAAGGACTTCACATGAGTGAAAGACTGGCAAGCTTCTTGAAAGTATTGTTTCATGTCGTCGCGTGTTGTTGGTCGCGGTCGATACACGATTTCTTTTATCCGATCCCATAGGAAGAAGTCCAATGAAGATAAATTTGGAGATCGAGGCGACCATGCCACTGGACCTCCTCTTCAAATCCATCGCCATGGAAAAATCTGATTTGCTGCTTGCTGAGCAATCTTAGAGTAATGGGCTGGACATCCATCATGCTGCAGCCACATAATTCGTCGCTTTCTCCTCTTCAAATCCATCGCCATGGAAAAATCTGATTTGCTGCTTGCCGAGCAATCTTAGAGTAATGGGCTGGACATCCATCATGCTGCAGCCACATAATTCGTCGCTTTGCCAGCGGAATATCCTCTAGCAGTTCGATTAGAACAGTGCTCAAGAAATCTGCATAGACCGATCCACTGACATTGGTATCGAAAAAGTAGGGCTCAATAACTTGGTGGCCAATCAGGCCACGCCAGGTGTTGAGGCTTCAAATATGTTAGCTATCAATTTCTCTCAACCAGCGTAGGTTTTCTTGGGACCAGTAATGTATGTTATGAATGTTTACTGTCCCGTTACTCTTGAATGTTACCTCTTCAATCCAGAGCATTCGACATTGGAATTTTCTATTTCTGGCGAGCAGCCAATTACAGAAGTCGACACAATTAGCAAAGTCGGTGCCTCCAAGTTCTTGTTGCTGGTGATATGATATGGATGGAAGCTGCTATAATGTAGAATTTTCCATACTGTTACGTGTCCTATGCCGAGATCAGATTCGGCTTTTCTGGTAGAGTCATGGGGATTACAAGTAAACCTGGCAAGGACATTAATTTCATGCTTATTTCTAACTGATTTCCTGATCGATTGATTGAGGTTCTATATAGGTTGAACTCGACAGTTTCCTACATACGAATCGCCAGACGCTGAAAAACATGTCGACACTGATGCGTACCTTCAGGATACTTTTCAGTATACAGACGAGCAGCAGCTCTGAAATTCTTTTAACATTCTCCCAAAACCATAAGCATATCAAACGCTTCCTCAATAGAGTATGGCATGATTGAAAAACTTTCATATAACAGATCCGAGACAATTGAACAAACACGTCCCAATGACGGCAAATATCAACTGGACCTTTAATACTATGTAGTTCATATAGCACAATATGCAAATGTGGATATCACTTTTGTTTTGTACAGTATTTACATTTAAATTTTAAAAAAAAGAACTTTACATTTAATGATAAATTGTATACAGTATTTAAATTTAAGTTTTTTCTGTTTATTAATATTCAACTTAATCTGCATTATATTGCTCATTGATACTTCAATAGCGTTCCGCAGTATACACCAAGAACGGATACACAGCCTCCTACAGTCAGATTTTTCTTATTACTGCTTGAATAGCCTATCGGCAGTACATTCGGCGGCATCTGTTTTTTTTGTGATATCTCTCAATCCGTAGTAGTAGGTGATATTAAAAAATTTTCAAAACAAAACTTGTTTGTTTTTCACAGTTCTATCCAATTATGCCAAAATCGGTATTGGTTTCCATTGGAGATTTCAAAAATTGACCCCTTGTGCCCCTATCTCTGATGGGCGCACAAAATTTTTATCATGCCCATTTGATTCTTCGGATATACTTTTATAATCAAAATTTTTTCATATTTCCTATCTGATTGCGTTTCCGAGAAAAAACGGCTAGTATGGGCGCTAAGAAACATCCTGTATTTCGAGTTTCGTATTTTTATTTATTTTATTTGTATTTATATTTAAAATGCTCTAATCTTGGAAATTATATATTTCAATTTTTTTTTTTAAATTTAGGGATAAAAACACATCAGCTAAAGAGGGTCAATAATTCTTGTGAAATTGTTTTTGAATTCTAAAATAATTCTTGTTGTGGTATATAATTTTCTATATTGAAAATAAATCTAGTATACAAATCCCACTTCCAATTTCTCTATTACAGTATTTTGCATTGAGAATGAAAAACGCAACTGTAAAAATTCAAATATCTCTAAATTTATTTATACTAAACTACTAATACCAATGGAAATAAACTTTAAAGTAAGATGATTTATACAATTACAGTATATAATCTTACAAAATAGGAGAAAGATGAATAAGAGCAGTAAATCTCATTGCTATCGAAATTAATCACTAAAAATTTTCAGTTCCCAGATAGCTTTATTCCCAATAGAAAGATGAATAAGAGCAGCAAATCTCATTGCTATCGAAATTAATCACTAAAAATTTTCAGTTCCCAGATAGCTTTATTCCATTCAAAAAAGTTCTAATGCAATACTAGATATGAAATAATAAATGAATTATTTTAAATAATGAGATATTTTCCTTTATCAAATTATATAGGTTACATTCCGTTCAGATACAAAAATAAATTTGAGAAAATTATTTTCACTAATGGAGATGATAGAAAAGTTCCAAGTAAATTATAAATTATATTATGAATGGAATTGAAATTGATATACTTGAAAATTAATTTTCCAATATATCAACAAATATTAGTGTCTTAAATAATCATGTGAAAAATAATTATAATGATGTAGATGATAGAAAAGTTCCAAGTAAATTATAAATTATATATGAATGGAATTGAAATTGATATACTTGAAAATTCTTTTCCAATATATCAACAAATATTAGTGTCTTAAATAATCATGTGAAAAATAATTATAATGTCGCTATTATCAAGGAATTATGCCTTATATACCAACTTACATTAAAATGCAACAAATTTTACTTCAAATGCCCATAGTACATCTGGTACGATCCAGAAATTTTAATAAATAAAGTTTATTTTCAGCATTTCTATGAACTTTGTGCTCAGATACAATAATTCAGCCCATCAAATTATTTATTTTTTCAAACGGAATTATTATACTGGGCATTACACTGAAATACATTTTCAATTTTTGTTTAAAATTTTTTAAATCCATTTTCTGTTGAATTAATGATTACAAAATCTTATTGTTAGTAATTTCAGAGCAATTTGAATTGTATTAATTAGCATTATTTCAAACATATTTAAAGAATCGAGGAAAAAACGGGTCACAACTGCAAAATTGTTGGCTTAAAAATGATAGTTGTGAACTAACGTTAAAATTTTTGAAATGTTATTTTTTATCATAAGTTTAATCCCATAAAACGTTAAGGATAACTCTAAGGTGTTTTCATTCTAATTTATCAAAATATAGCGAAATTCCAGCTAAAAATATTTTGCAGTATTATGTTTGACCTATAAACTTTTATAAGTAAAGACTGAAGGCTGGGTCTCACAGACGTAAAACGCGACGTAAATACGTCGGCGTATCGACTCGGATGATGTCATTTCCTGTATATTGCTAGACGCTGCGCCGTTACGCCGGAGATGACTTTTCTTCAACTTTATGTCTGCGTCGATACGTCGGAGATGACTTTTCTTCAATTTTATACGCTGCGCCAAGAAATACGTTGGCCATTCGTCCAATCAGAAGAGAGATTGTTTTATTTCGTAATGGCGTATATGGCCTGGATTCACATTAATTAGCCAATAGCTAAACGATGTCGTTTATTTACATCGCGTCGTACGCTTTCGATCTAAAGGCAGGATCTCACAGCTTAAAACGCGACGTTAGTACGCTGACGTAAATGCGTCGGGCACGAACCGTCGAGCGTATCGATGTTCAGACCGAAAGCGTATGATGCGATGTAAATAAACGACGTCGTTTAGCTATTGGCTAATTACTTGACATCATTTGAAGTTAGCTGATCGAAATAAAACAATCTTTCTTCTGATTAGACGAATGGCCAACGTACTTTTGCCGCAGCGCATAAAGTTGAAGAAAAGTCATCTCCGGCGTAACGACGCAGCGTCTGGCAATGTACAGGAAGTGACAACATCAGCGACGATACGCCGACGTATTTACGTCGCGTTTTACGCCTGTAAGATCCAGCCTTAAGGCTGGGTCTCACAGGCGTAAAACGCGACGTCAGTACGCTGACGTAAATGCGTCGCGCACGAAACGTCGAGCGTAATGATGTTCAGATCGAAAGCGTACGACGCACGTAAATAAACGACATCGTTTACCTATTGGCTAATTACTGTGATATCATTCAACATGGATAGCTCATCATCATCATCATCGGACTTTTTTTATCGTAAAGGAATCGATATTTTCTTATTTCTTCCAGAAATGCTTCATTATTGAACGCTTATAAGTATCTTCTCTACTCGCCACATTGAATTACGAAATAAAATTTGAAGCGGATAGTTACAACCAAAGATCGCGTAACGTCACTATCAGTTGAGAGTGAGACGGAGTATAGACGAATGGCCAACGTACTTTTGCCGCAGCGCATAAAGTTGAAGAAAAATCATCTCCGGCGTAACGACGCAGTGTCTGGCAATGTACAGGAAGTGACAACATCAGCGACGATACGCCGACGTATTTACGTCGCGTTTTACGCCTGTAAGATCCAGCCTTAAACATCAGCAGGCTCGACGTTTCGTGCGCGACGCATTTATGTTAGCGTACTGACGTCGCTTTTTACGCCTGAGACCCAGTCTCAACTCTATAGAAATTCGTCTGCTATGCCCTCAAATGCGACAACAACGCCGCCGTAGTGATTAAAATCTAGACCTTCACATTTTTTCTTTTGTTATCAGTAGGCGTGGAATGATCATATAGTATTTATAAGCCTTGATATTACTGTTTCGTAAGAATAGTATAATAACTGAAATTTCATTATTTCTTTTGAAAAATTATTTTAATTTTTATTTCAAAAATCATTTTTTGAAGATAAATTATTTATACAAATAAATAATCTCGGAAGTTATTTCAAATAAATTATTTCAAAGCCGGATTATTTTCAAATAAAACTATATTTTATTTAGCAATATTTAATTATTTATAAAATTATATATTATTTTTATATTTCAAATTTTAAAATATGCTTATTGTCTGATTCGAAAATATATTAGCAGTTCCAACAGTTTTGATTATGAAAAATAATCAATAAGAATAAAAGTACAGCAGTAATATTTAAATATATCATTAATAATAAATTTAATTTGCAAGAAAAGTTATTGAAAATTTTAATTTCTTTAAGATTTATTAACTAGGTCTTATTGTGTTTAGTAATTCAGATGCAATTTGATATTAAAATTATAAACACCAGAAATAGCAATGTCATTCTTTGTATAAAATGAAATGTTATAATAGTTTTGATATCAAAAGTAACAACAACTTCAACTACGGCGTTTTATTATTATTTAGCAGAAGTATTATTTATAATAAAGAGTGAGTTATAAGTACAGTCTGATCATATTAACACGCGGTAGTCTAGGGCCCTGGTTACTAAACCGCGAGTTAAGTGAACCGCCAGTTCTTTGATATCAATAGTAACAACAACTTCATCCTACCGCGTTTTCTTAATATTTGGTAGAGGTATTAATTATAATAAAGAGAGTTATAAGTACAGTCTGATCACATTAACACGCGGTAGTCTAGGGCCCTGGTTACTAAACCGCGAGTTAAGTGAACCGCCAGTTACAGTACTATATTAATATAAATTGAGTGATAATATAAGTTTCAACATTGATATGAATTTTCTAAGAGTTCAGTTGGTCATGAATGAAAAATAAATTAATTCTTTTACTTTGAAAAGTTGTTTTATTAAAATACACATAAAAACTTTACTTAATGACGTGACGAAGATGTCTAGGAGTGATATAACAAGCAATTGCTTATCAAGATAGTCATAGTAAAACCACGTGTTAACGGGGTCCGATTGTACTTCCATTTTGAATATCTCATTTTGGAATGATTAAAGTTAAGGCAGTGTTTTCCAGACTGTGGGGCGCTAGTCTATAGCAGGGGTGGCCAACAAGTCGATCGCAGTCGGCCGGATTGGCCGCGTGGAAATGCTTCGGCTTTCCACTCTGGAGGACATTTTGGAATGATTAAAGTTAAGGCAGTGTTTTCCAAACTGTGGGGCGCTAGTCTATAGCAGGGGTGGCCAACAGGTCGATCGCAGTCGGCCGGATTGGCCGCGTGGAAATGCTTCGGCTTTCCACTCTGGAGGACATAGTTCCTACTAGATGATAAGGTTTTAAAAGTTAGAGAGTGTTATAAATCATTATCATCGTTGTTGTTTTTTGGCAAAAGTAGTTCCTACTAGATGATAAGGTTTTAAAAATTAGAGAGTGTTATAAATCATTATCATCGTTGTTGTTTTTTGGCAAATAAATTTTAGTCTTTCTAATGACGCTAATGAAGTTATAATATTCATTATTGTCTTCTTCATCACCATGTTTAGCCGCCGTCTTATTTCCACACTCAGCAAGTCGTTCCAGACAATACAAACAAACTGATTCTGAGTTATTTTGACGTCAAAAGAGACTAATCACTGATGACTTACTGTTAAGGTTTGGAACGCACCCATATCTCTATAATCCGTTCTACTTTTATTCTACTTATTCACGTCACGAAATGATGTCATCTAGTAGCGTAGCCTGCACATTCAGCAAGTCGTTCCAGAAACGAACAGATGTTGAGTTATTTCTTACGTCAAAAGAGACTAATCACTGATGACTTACTGTTAAGGTTTGGAACGCTCATATCTCTAGAGTCCGTTCTACTTTGAGGTATTCACGTCACGAAATGATGTCATCTAGTAGCGTAGCACTGAATAACGTATCCTTGTCCGTTCTACTTTGAGGTATTCATGAGGTATTCACGTCACGAAATGATGTCATCTAGTAGCGTAGCACTGAATAACGTATCCTGTGACTTCTCTAGACAACTAAAGGCAAAATTTCGCTTTTTTGCTGAGTATGGCCCAAAACAGAATAGCCGATAGTAGCAGAGCATTTGGACAAAATTCTAAATTCGCTGACGATGCCAACATGACACCTTTGAATTGACAGTTGTGAGAGTTGACGTGAATTATTGTGTTTAGATTTATGAGTAAAGGGAAAAAGTCGTCGCCGCTGACGGATATCTCGTTTTGGGCTAATGTCGTTTTGAGATATGTGGTTTTGGCTCCTATTTCTACTCTCACCATCAAACGAAGAATTTCGAAATAGATCGCAAACTCATTGTTAACATATTAAAGTCAATCTTAATTACAAACAAGTGTAGATTGTGAACTCTGTTAACATATAAAGTCGATCTTAATAACAAATAAGTTGGCCACCCTTGGTCTATAGCAAGGGGGCACAAAATAATTAACAAAAACATTATGTTTAAGACAAACAAAAAAAAATTCAAATTGTTGCCGATAAACCAAAAGAATCAGCAAAAGGGTTATTTATTTATATCCATATACCAGAAACTTTCTGCTGTTTTAAACACAAAATATCGATATCATTTAGTGATTGAAAAAGAATTGCGATATCTTTTTATGACACCGCGATTTGAGAAAATTTGTGTTGAAAAACAAACGCACCCAGTGCCGGCGCTGTTATATGAGTCGCCTTTCTGCAGAAACCAATGTTAGCAGAAACTGATTTCGTATCCCTGCACTAAATTATTTAATTTTCGAAACTACATTATTATTTTACAATACGATTTTTGTATTAAATATTTATACACCAGTGTCATTTTTTTTAATCTTGAAAATTAAAAATTTATTTCTATAACCTAACATAAATTATGAATTACTTTAAAAAAAATTGATAATTTTTTCGTCATGAATTTTTTCCAATCATTTTTTGGCGCCAACTATTTGTTTGTTACCTTTGTGAGGTGCGCAACCTCCCCACCCACTTCCACCAGCCCTGAACCCACCCATCCCATTAAATATCATAAAATTACTTCATTATTCGTTAAAGACATTCTTTCAATAATAATTATTCTCTGCCTTAAGACATGAATATTATCTGTCAGATTATTTCTTCAAGAGTTACTAAAGGAATTATTGGAGTTAACAAATGAAAATACTAATATTTATCTGCTCAAGTGATGAGAGACAAGCAATGACAAGCAATCTTCTGTGTTTATTGAATTCACTAAAACATGAAAAATCTTGATAAAGTGAATAATATTTATCTGCTCAAGTGATTAGAGAGCTCTGGTGACAAGCAATCTTCTGTGTTTATTGAATTCACTAAAACATGAAAAATCTTGATAAAGTGAATAAAGAGAACACATATAAGAAGAAAGATATAACTTATCTTATACATGGTAACATATTTACATTTTCTTTTATAAAATTTAACAACATACTTAACTTTGCTTTGATCTACAGTAAGACCCCGTTTAACGCGGGAGATACGTTCCAACAAAATCAAGCGCTAAACGAAACAGCGTTAAACGAGGTTATCTTAACAGGTAAATAATGGATATAGGTGAAACAGGAGAGTGAATAAAAAAATATATATGTATTATTTTTTATTTTATTTTGTAACATTTATTATTATAATTATTATTGTATTACATTAATTATAGACATTTTTTATCGCTAATATCGATTTGTATTCATAAATCATTTATGAAAATCAAGAATATTTGAGTAAATAATTTATGTTTGCGATGAGAAAGGTTCTTCCGCATTTGACACTTTTTGTTTTTTTCATTTAACGTCGTTTGTCTTTTCCTCTTTCCTTCAGCAAACAATTGTCAATAGCGAGACGTCTCATCCATGACACTTCGTCTTACCTTTGAACTTCTATCAAAATTTGCATCATTTTGTATAAAATGATCCATAATTTCCGTAATAGTGGATAAACTTGTTTCGACAAAAATATCGATGAAAGAAAAACATTCTAACTTCAAGGAACTATAGTTCGAAGTGGCAGCATTCAGATTAAAACTAAAATGAGATAATTGTTATTTTTATTACTGTAAAATAACTTTGATGACCGATCATAAATATGAACTCTGACCTCAGCAGACTTTCGTATGTATTGCACTGCACTGAAATCAAATGCACTGTGAGAAGCCATAGGAATATCAAAGCAATAAATTCGTGAGATTTTGGATTATTTGTGAGTATAACGGCTTGAAAAACCGCACCAAAGTGAATCAATAAAAAATATAGAATTCGGAAAAACAGCGTTAAACGGGGTCTTACTGTATATATTTGATTTTGTATACGTATAATCCAAGATAATCAAGGACAATTAGGAAAAATCCTTTTAACAAGAAAGTAATAAATGAATAATGTGTTTTCATTCTTCTTAACTCAAAAAAATCTTCGCACGGTTTGTTCCAAGTTTGAGTTAATGACATTTTAGTGACAAGCATATAATCCATCACACGGCATTACTGATGATGTCACAGTATCTTTGTACAAAGGATGCTTTCATACAAAGGATCAAAGCAAATCGTATCACTTATACATTCGAGATTTTATTGGAAATATTATGCAATCGTGAAAAAACTGTTTTATTAATCGCATTAAAATCATCAGGAAGGGATGAAAGTAAACTCAGGATAATAATAGTTACTGAAAAAGTATGATTTATGCCATCTTATTCGTAGAACTTCTTTTAACCCTTTAAAGCTAGCCAATCGCCATCGAGTACACAAAGCGTCACGACGCGTCACGTTGCCATTACATTGAGTCGCTCGTCTTCTTACTGCCAGGTAGCAAGTAGGAGAGCGATGCAATGCAACGCGTCTTGGCAACGCGACGCATCGTGATGCTTTGTGTACTCGATGGCGATTGGCTAGGTTTAAAGGGTTGATGTAGTTGCGATGGTTTAATCTTATCCAGCAAATAATCCATAAAATCGCATAATCTATCTAGAGATAAGAGGAATGATAAATGTACTGAAGATCACGTAACCAGATAAAGATCTCTAGATTGTAACTTTTCTGCATCATTAAGTATCCTGTTACAAAATTTTGCAAACAGTTTAATATACTTGCAGACTGTGCTTTAAATAGTTATCATGATCATTAAATTACCTTCATTTAAAATGGTTCCTCGAGGTTTGTTTCATGATGCAGAAGGATCTTCAGTATTTGTATTTTTTTTTATTAACAAAATATATTTTTGGTAAAGTAGCTCACTTCGTGTGCCATGAAGTACCTCCAAACGGACCTTCGAAGCAAATTTAGAATAAAAAATAAACATGTTAGTTGGAAGACGTACACGTTACTTATTAAGTTTCTTGACTATCATGGGAGAAATAATATGAAAAATCCTAAAAATAAAGTTGAATAGAAGCAGTTGAACGTGAAATTTTATTTCAGAACTGACAGAAAGAAGTTCGTGACGTTTCAAACCTTATCTGCTTTCATGCAGTTTGTAAATCAACTGTTGCATCGATCACAGACAAGGTCGTTCTTTCATCCCGTTTTGTTGAAACTAACTGTGTAGTAGATAGACAATTAGGACGAGTAGTTATGATCTAGTTTGTTTATTTCTTTGCTATTTTTAGGTCTGCGCTTTCGGGTTGTCACGCTAAGAAAGAAATAATCTTCAACAATTGTCGATACCAATTACTGTATAAAATTTTCTGACTTTGACATAGAACAGTTGCCATAGAACTCGTTCTAATTGGTCATTAGCCTAAGTTAGACGTTTAGAGATGGATCGTTTCTCGAATAACGAACGACATTAACAGATTTCACTCGGCTTTAACTTTCTAAAACAACTCTATGATATCAGTCGATCGATCGTCCTATTTTCTAAACGATGTATTTTCTGACCTTGATCACATGTTTGTTGAAACACAATACGACTGAAATTAAGAAGTAACTTCTGTAGAATTGGTCTAGTTTATCGCCATTACGTAAACTTACTTGTTAGACATTACCTAGACGCACTTCTCCAAAATCCATTTGAGGAATTCTAGTTTGTTGAACTGCGTCATTTCGTAGGGTTTACCAAAAAACAAGACTCTGCCAAGGAATTCTAATTATGTAGAATATGTATGAAGTAATCGCATGCACCAGGCGAGTGTGCAAATGTGTAATATTTTCATTAATATTCGTTTCATCGCATCAGACTCTAATTAACCTGTTAATATAGAAAGATTCCATCGCTATCACGCCCCCTTTTGGTTAGATTTGTCATTATCAATATTTTTTCTGGACATTTGAATAATTTAATTAGAGTGTAGGTGAATAATATTTTTATTTACAATTTACGATGTGTAAAAATATATAATCTTTCAGATTATACTTAATAAAGATATTAACGAAGTTTCACGTTAACTAGCTTTATACAGCACAAATAATTATTTACGCTAAAAATTCTTCCGAAGCACTTGAAATTCGAGTGGTTTCATCCAGGAAAAATTCGTAAAGGATTGCATATTCAACTGCAAGACTACAAAAATGAAAACTGCGGTTATGCACGGACTTATGAAAGCGCAGAATGATATTGGATGGACTCCTCAAGAATGTGCTTATAATTTATCCAGTTAAATTTAGAAAACACTTGAATTATTTTTATTCGAAGAACAACTTTTATGCGAAAGAGCTCCAGTAAGTTCTATCATAGTTGAGAAAGCCGAATACATTCCATTTACCATCTGAAATGAAAAACTTTTATAAATAATGATAAATGCCATTGAAATTATCATTTTATTTTTAATATATACGTGAACGAATAAATTCTTTATAATATTAATTATATAGGCTATAAATCAAAAATATATTATTCAATAGAATACGTAATAATTACTCTGATGACAAAATTTCTTTTCACATAAAAGAATCCGCCTACAGATAGACCCAAAGGAGTTCTTCCAAATCTCTTCATAAAATCCACAACCTGAAAACAAAGTGTATTAATTTTAGATATATAATTAAATTATATATAATATTATATAACATTAATTCACTTTAAATTTATATTCGAAATTCAGATTCGAATCGGAAAATCTTCCAATAGAAATAAAGTTGTCATACATCTGAAAAAAATATATGGAAATTTTTATTATATTTCGTAATATTTATATAAAGTAATATTTTATCTGAAAAAATACTTACCAGTGATGTTAAATGGGACAGCGCCCATGTGACTATCACACAGGCTATGATAACTACTACGCACCAAACCGAAACGTTAATTCGTAAAATAAAAGACATATCGAGAAAAACAACTCCGTAAAGTACATAGCTTGAAAAATTCATAAAATTGGCGTAAATCAGAAGCACAATGATTTCAAAGCGGTCATTTGTATGCTGAAAAAATTCCCATATATCGGAATGACTATCTATTAAATCTTCTAATACTGCGTTCAACGATATGTCATTACTTCTTATTTCTGCGAGTTTCTTCGATAAATGAATTAATCTTCTACCTATCAATATTAATGTGATTGAAAAACAAGCAAATATTGAAAGAATTTGCCCAATAACATAAAAGTGCCATATTGATGCCCACAGAGTACAAACGTATATTTCCATATCGCTTGAAATTTTATCTTTGAGGAGGGTATAACCTATTAATGACAAATTAAACAACACACTAAAATACCATATGAAAAATGAAAAGATAAATATTGATGCGTAATATTCTCTTTCTTCGACCAATTTTAATTCATCTTTATATCCGCTTTTAATGAAATGAAGTGACAACTTCTTTCTACGAAGTAAGCTGAATTGCATAGCTGCATATAAAGATAGAATGAACAAAATAGATGATATATAATTTGCGTATACTGGAAATAAGTGTGTAATGGAGCAAGTTCCATTTGGATTTATCCTGAAATTTCATTATTTCATTTGAAAAAATTTTTTAATTTTTATTTCAAAAATCATTTTTTGAAGATAAATTATTTATACAAATAAATAATCTCGGAAGTTATTTCAAATAAATTATTTCAAAGCCGGATTATTTTCAAATAAAACTATATTTTATTTAGCAATATTTAATTATTTATAAAATTATATATTATTTTTATATTTCAAATTTTAAAATATGCTTATTGTCTGATTCGAAAATATATTAGCAGTTCCAACAGTTTTGATTATGAAAAATAATCAATAAGAATAAAAGTACAGCAGTAATATTTAAATATATCATTAATAATAAATTTAATTTGCAAGAAAAGTTATTGAAAATTTTAATTTCTTTAAGATTTATTAACTAGGTCTTATTGTATTTAGTAATTCAGATGCAATTTGATATTAAAATTATAAACACCAGAAATAGCAATGTCATTCTTTGTATAAAATGAAATGTTATAATAGTTTTGATATCAAAAAGAACAACAACTTCAACTACGGCGTTTTATTATTATTTAGCAGAAGTATTATTTATAATAAAGAGTGAGTTATAAGTACAGTCTGATCACATTAACGCGCCGTAGTCTAGGGCCCTGGTTACTAACCCGCGAGTTAAGTGAACCGCCAGTTACAGTACTATATTAATATAAATTGAGCGATAATATAAGTTTCAACATTGATATGAATTTTCTGTGTGAGTTCAGTTGGTCATGAATGAAAAATAAATTAATTCCTTTACTTTGAAAACTTGTTTTATTAAAATACACATAAAAACTTTACTTAATGACATGACGAAGATGTCTAGGAGTGATATAACAAGCAATTGCTTATCAAGATAGTCATAGTAAAACCACGTGTTAACGGGGTCCGATTGTACTTCCATTTTGAATATCTCATTTTGGAATGATTAAAGTTAAGGCAGTGTTTTCCAAACTGTGGGGCGCTAGTCTATAGCAGGGGTGGCCAACAAGTCGATCGCAGTCGGCCGGATTGGCCGCGTGGAAATGCTTCGGCTTTCCACTCTGGAGGACCCGGGTTCGAATCTCGGGTCCCACTCCTTGAAAATATTTATCATGGTGTCCGGGCCCGGCCCGTCGATCCCCGTCCTCCACAATCTGGCTGACCCCTCCGCAGGGGTGGGCAGTCTGTGGAAGGGCTTGTTTCGCCCCGTCACTTAGTATTCTCCCTGAATGGAAAGTGGCGTCATCTGTTAATAAAAAAAAAGCAGGTCGATCGCGGGACGATTTGTAGTCGATCTTCGTAAGTTATCGGACGACTCTCTTACTGCATATTGACTTCTCTAGACAACTAAAGGCAAAATTTCGCTTTATTGCTGAGTATGGCCCAAAACAGAATAGCCGATAGTAGCAGAGCATTTGGACAAAATTCTAAATTCGCTGACGATGCCAACATGGCGCCTATGAATTGACAGTTGTGAGAGTTGACGTGAATTATTGTGTTTAGATTTATGAGTAAAGGGAAAAAGTCGTCGCCGCTGACGGATATCTCGTTTTGGGCTAATGTCGTTTTGAGATATGTGGTTTTGGCTCCTATTTCTACTCTCACCATCAAACGAAGAATTTCGAAGGTAGATCGCGAACTCATTGTTAACATATAAAGTCGATCTTAATAACAAATAAGTTGGCCACCCTTGGTCTATAGCAAGGGGGCACAAAATAATTAACAAAAACATTATGTTTAAGACAAACAAAAAAAAAATTCAAATTGTTGCCGATAAACCAAAAGAATCAGCAAAAGGGTTATTTATTTATATCCATATACCAGAAACTTTCTGCTGTTTTAAACACAAAATATCGATATCATTTAGTGATTGAAAAAGAATTGCGATATCTTTTTATGACACCGCGATTTGAGAAAATTTGTGTTGAAAAACAAACGCACCCAGTGCCGGCGCTGTTATATGAGGCGCCTTTCTGCAGAAACCAATGTTAGCAGAAACTGATTTCGTATCCCTGCACTAAATTATTTAATTTTCGAAACTACATTATTATTTTACAATACGATTTTTGTATTAAATATTTAACACCAGTGTCATTTTTTTTAATCTTGAAAATTAAAAATTTGTTTCTATAACCT
>AYEL01078872.1:0-12652 GCA_000484575.1 Olivierus martensii
ACAAATATTTGTTTTAAGAATTTTTCACATTAACTAATCGCATTAATTTGTATCCGTGTTTTCTATTTTCTAGAAAAATTTGTTGTTTAGGAAATTGTGATCTTTCAAAATTCTAACTATAAATACCTTTTAAAAAATTTCATTATTTTACATCTTCCGAGCTGATTCTCAAAATTCTTCCTTGAGACATTTTTTAATTAAATCAGCGATTGTCAAACGGTATGCAGCGAATCTGATGAAGTGTTCTGCAAAATTTCGTTTTATGGACAAATTTTTCATTAAGTGTTCTGCCAAAAAAATGTTTTTATCATCAAAACTGTCTCGGAAAAGATTGAGAACCATCGAATTAAATATTAATACTAATCAATTTTTGATTTGTTTATATAAAATATTTCTCCTCTTAAATTTTAAATTCTGTTTCTTACAATGGACGATATCGAAGGAATTGTTATTATTTCAAGTATGGCAACAAGAATTTTTATATTTTATAACGAGTTTTTAAACTGATATATCAATTTTTGTTTCTTTCCATTTAAAGAAACTTGATTCTCACATAGATTAAATATAAATGAAAATAAAACTATGCCCCACACATTATAATTATCAGTACTTTAGTACTATACTCACTTGAGGATAGTGTTGACATCTATCTTCAATTCTTAGACTACTTATACAATTGCCAAAATATTGAGTGGATATAAATTTGAGTAATTAAACAGTTTAGGGAATTAATTCATATATTTTAAAGAAAATAATTTTATTATAACTTTACAATTTATTCCATACTTTACGTTCAAGAGATGAAATTGTTACAATTTACAAGTTATTTATAATATGCTAAAATTTAATTTTTTAAGAAAATTTTATATTTATAATAAAAAATATTATATGTTGTGACAAATAATAACTAATATTGCAAATATGATGTTATAAATAATATTTGAAATATGATTTCTTCCGATATTAAAAACTAGAATTGTCTAAGGACTAATATCATAAATAATATTCGTACTCTAAATCGCCTATTTTTCACATTTCCAGCAGCACTGTTTATAAAATATGAATAATAATCATTTCAGTAGTTAAACGAAGGTGTTGGAAGCAATGCATCCATATATTATTTGTGTCACTGTTCATTTTAATTGTTAATTATATGGTTCTCATATTATTTTCAGTATCTTGTCTCTAAAATTTCAGTTCGTTATGAATACTGATTTCGTTATGTATGTCGCACAATTCTATAAAGTTATAACAAAGAAAATTGATAACTTAGTGTATTTAAAAATCATTTTAAATTTTTGTAATAATTTTCTGGACAATAGAATTATATATCATATTCTTCTATGTCTATGTTTGCATGCATATATATATATATATGTCGCACAATTCTGTAAAGTTATAACAAAGAAAATGATAACTTAGTGTATTAAAAAATCATTTTAAATTTTTGTAATAATTTACTGGACAATAGAATTATATGAAATATATATCATATTCTTCTATTGTCTATGTTTGCATGCTTATATATATATATGTATGCAAACATACATGTCTATATGTATTTTATAATTAATAAAAATTTATTCTGAAAGTTTATCATTTAAAAAAAGTAATTTCTAGATATTACAAAATTTATACTATATCTCTAAGCACACAGTTACTCATTGATGTAAATTTAAGATCAAGTAAAATGCTCAAATTATCTTTCCTAAAGTGAAAAAATTTCATTACATTTATAACATGCCAATCACAAAATTTACCAAATATTTTTCTTAAATTCGTTAAAATTCTGATTCCAATATACTGTACTTTGAAAGTACTCAATTACATGTGACAGTATCAACAGTAAATTTCTCCATTATAATATATTCTTCTAACAAGTTAAATAATAATGATTTCTGTTAATAATATTACTTACTATTATGGAAACATTATTAAAACAAAGTTATTAAATCATTACATTATTAAAACAATTTTACATGGTTTGCAAAAAACTACAAGGAACAATATAAAAATTGATAAAATCCAATTATTGAAAATTTCTAATTTTATTATTTGCTAATTCTAAAGATAATTTGTCATATTTCAGCTCTCGTGAAACGTTTCAAGAAGTAAATAATAAATAGTAATAATTATAAGAATACAAAAAATTATACAAATATGTTAATTACTTATTTATGAAGATATACAATAATTACTAACTACAAGAATGTGCTTATAATTTATCCAGTTAAATTTAGAAAACACTTGAATTATTTTTATTCGAAGAACAACTTTTATGCGAAAGAGCTCCAGTAAGTTCTATCATAGTTGAGAAAGCCGAATACATTCCATTTACCATCTGAAATGAAAAACTTTTATAAATAATGATAAATGCCATTGAAATTATCATTTTATTTTTAATATATACGTGAACGAATAAATTCTTTATAATATTAATTATATAGGCTATAAATCAAAAATATATTATTCAATAGAATACGTAATAATTACTCTGATGACAAAATTTCTTTTCACATAAAAGAATCCGCCTACAGATAGACCCAAAGGAGTTCTTCCAAATCTCTTCATAAAATCCACAACCTGAAAACAAAGTGTATTAATTTTAGATATATAATTAAATTATATATAATATTATATAACATTAATTCACTTTAAATTTATATTCGAAATTCAGATTCGAATCGGAAAATCTTCCAATAGCAATAAAGTTGTCATACATCTGAAAAATATATGGAAATTTTTATTATATTTCGCAATATTTTGTATAAAGTATCATATTTGAAAAAATACTCACCAGTGATGTTAAATTGGATAGCGCCCATGTGACTATAACACAGCCTGAGATAGCTAATACGCACAAAACCGACAAGCTAATTCGAATAATAAAAGACAAATCGAGAAAAACAACTCCGTACAGTAGATAGCTCGAAAAGTTCATAAAATTGGCATAAATCAGAGACACAATGCTTTCAAAACGGTCATTTAAATGTTGAAAAAATTCCCATATATCGGAATGACTATCGATTAAATCTTCCAATATTGCGTTCAACGATATGTCATTACTTCTTATTTCTGCCAGTTCTTTCGATAAACGAATTAATCTTCTACCTACTAATACTAGCGTGATTGAAAAACAAGCAAGTATTGAAAGAATTTGCCCAATAACATAAAAGTACCATATTGATAACCACAGAGCACAAATGTATATTTCCATATCGCTTGCAATTTTATTTTTCTGTTTGGTATAACCGACTAATGACAAATTAAACAACGCAGTAAAATACCACATGAAAAATATTAAGAGAAATATTAATGCATAATATTCTCTTTCTTCAACCCATTTTAATTCATCTTTATATCCGCTTCAAACGCAGTAAAATACCACATGAAAAATATTAAGAGGAATATTAATGCATAATATTCTCTTTCTTCAACCCATTTTAATTCATCTTTATATCCGCTTTTAATGAAATGAAGTGACAACTTCTTTCTACGAAGTAAGCTGAATTGCATAGCTGCATATAAAGATAGAATGAACTGCATAGATGTTATATAATTTGCGTATACTGGAAATAAGTGTGTAATGGAGCAACTTCCATTTGGATTTATCGTCATTGATAAGTGTTTGAGAACTGAAAACCAAAGAAACTGCTCTATACTGAATACGTATATCTTATACAAATAAGAAGATCGATTTTGAGAATATAAATTTTTGCAGCAATTACAAGAAATTGCGTAATCTATGCCAAAAATTGCTGCTGAATTGAAGTATGGGGTCATAATATATGTAAGGCAATGTTTATTTCTACAAGAGTTACTAATTTTATGCATTTTTTCGAAAATATTAATTAAGATTATTTTTTGATATATATTTTTTTGAATTAAAAATTTTTTTAATAGAAATATATATTTGTGAATTTTATATTTCCACTAGGATATTGCATTTCTGATTATAGACTTTGGTAAATCGTTATAAATATAAAAATTTGATCAAAAACTGGAAATTATCGAAACATTGACATTATTTTCCTTGAGTCTAAGAATAGAATTAAAAATGAATCGAGCATTTTAATATTTTTGAATCTCTTGAAAAATCCGAGTTTTATCGATCAACGAATCTAGAAAATAAAGTTATCATACAATTAAATAAAATGTGGAATAAGGAGAATGATTCCTCTTCGGAGTATCATTGTAGCGGATAATTTGCGTAGATATGGAGTTGAAACATGTGAAGCTTTACGTCCATCTATAGGGAAAAATGCAAATATTATAAAAACTATGCCTTGAAATCATCTAACGATTAGGTGCATAATTTCGTTTCTGTACAATTCACGATAATAACAATTATTGCGTGATTTTATATTTTATTATTATTTTTTTTTAATTTGTAAATTTTGGAAGGTTTGATTCCAATAAGGATTTAACAATTAAATAAATAAATAAAAAATCTATGTATTTTTCCTAAAGAATTTCTTGTTATACAAAGTAGGTTTATTAATTTCCATGATTGTAAAAAATTACAAATATTAAATAAATAACTAATCTAGTCTGAGAATGATATTATTTAAAGATTTGGAAACAAAGTATTTAACTTGTATGCAATTTTGTTTGTATTAAACAAAAGAGGTAATTTTAATAAATTAAAATAGGAAAGTTTGGCTGTTTATCTGTGCCATGAGAATTCGGTCGCATTTCGTAAACATGGTGGGTTAAACCGACAAATGGAGAATAAAATTTAACCAATCGGGCCTGACTGATCTTGAAAAATAGTGTGCGTTCCAAACCTCAACAGACTAATCAATGATGAGTAAAAATCTCAGCAAACCAACGTTCCAAAACTCAACAATCCAATCAGTGTTGAGCTCATCAGATGGTCAACACAGTAATCCCTTTGAAAGGTGGTGAGAGAGTTGACACCGGTTTACACCGTTTATCCAACGTCGCGGAAAAAGTAGTACCTACTAGATGATAAGATTTTAAATGTTAGAGTGTGTAACAAATCATTATCATCGTTGTTGTTTACTGGCAAATAAATTTTAGTGCTTTCTAATGACGCTAATGAAGTTAAAATATTCATTATTGTCTTCTTCATCACTATGGGTGCGTTCCAAACCTCAACAGACTAATCAGTGATGAGTAAAAAATCTCAGCAAACCGTTCCAAAACTCAACAAGTCAATCAATGTTGAATTCATCAAACGGTCATCACAGTAATCGCATCTGAATCGTGATGAGAGTGCTGATACCGGTTTACGACGTTTATCCAACGTCGCGAAAAAAGTAGTTCCTTCTAGATGATAAGGTTTTAAAAGTTAGAGAGTGTTATAAATCATTATCATCGTTGTTGTTTTTTGGCAAATAAATTTTAGTCTTTCTAATGACGCTAATGAAGTTATAATATTCATTATTGTCTTCTTCATCATCATGTTTAGCCGCCGTCTTATTTCCACACTCAGCAAGTCATTCCAGACAATACAAACAAACTGATGCTGAGTTATTTTGACGTCAAAAGAGACTAATCACTGATGACTTACTGTTGAGGTTTGGAACACCCTATGTTAGCCGCCGTCTTATCTGCACATTCAGCAAGTCGTTCCAGAAACGAACAGATGTTGAGTTATTTCTTACGTCAAAAGAGACTAATCACTGATGACTTACTGTTAAGGTTTGGAACGCACCCATATCTCTATAGTCCGTTCTACTTTGAGGTATTCACGTCATGAAATGATGTCATCTAGTAGCGTAGCACTGAATAACGTATCCTTCCGCCATTAGTTATCAAATTATAGATAGTATTGGCGCGTTCCAAACCTCAACAGTAAGTCATAAGTGATTAGTTTCTTTTGACGTTAGAAATATCTCAACATCAGCTTGTTTCTGTTTCTGTTTAACGTTGCTGTTTCTGTTTGACGATGATAATGATCTGTTACACTTTCTAATTTTTAAAATCTGATCATCTAGCCGGAACTACTTTTCTACGACGTTAGAAAAACGGTGTAAACCGGTGTCAAAACGCTCACCACACTCACCACCGCTAGAGGTCGTTGTAGCTGTAACGGTGCAACCGGTGTGTTGACACCGGTTTACACCCTTTTTATAACGTCGCAGAAAAGTAGTTCCTGCTAGATGATCAGATTTTAAAAATTAGAAAGTGTAACAAATCATTGTCATCGTCAAACAGAAACAACGACGTTAAACAGAAACAGAAACAAGCTGATGTTGAGTTATTTCTGACGTCAAAAGAAACTAATCACTGATGACTTACTGTTGAGGTTTGGAACGCTCCCTATATTTTCAATAATTTATCTACTTTTCGTGTATATACGGTTGAATTAAAACATTTTCACTGATTAAATGTTAAATCTGAAATCATCATTATGTCCCTGATACTGTTCTAAATAGAATTTTTAAATTTTTATTAGCGTTTTTCTATTTTTTATTTACTCATTTGAAATAGTAATTTTCATGCGTTCATGTTGAGGTATAATAAAAATGCGATTATGTATTTTTAAATATCATTATTATTTTTTTAAAGTATTGCACTCAAGAATGTCAAAAGTCATTGTCAGCATTTATGTCTATCAGCAGACGACTTATGACGGAACATTCATTACGGAAAAATAGTGGTGTGCTTTCATACGAATGGCAGATTTAGTAAAATCGTCATATTTATTTTAATTAAAAGATCTTTCACGATTTTTCGTTTCAAAGTTTTGTATAAAGTCGATACTATGCTTTAATTCTTCATTTCCTTCCTATCCTATAAACGGTCCTTACCGAGAATCCGGTAACTCCGCCACCAAATCTATGATGTAAATTGTAGATCTATCCGGATTCTGTTCTACCAGTCTATCGTAAACGTTAAGTATAATATACTTCGCTTGGCTATATAGAATTTTTTCTCTTACATTACAGTCCCTAGATAGATAGAGTAGCGCATTCCTTTGCATCACCAGATTCCGCCAAATCGGCCATTTTATATCCTGTTAAATAGGGACTTATCATCGCGTTCATAGGCTTTCTGATTATTTATAAAAGTACACCCCTTGTTATAGGGTGTTCTTTAATAAATAAATTGCTATAATCGAATAGAAAAGGATCACAGACTCTTTTTTTTTGCCGCAAGGTAAAAGAAATTAAAGATAAAACGAGTGGTTACAAAATATTAGAAGAAATAAAGTACACCCCTTGTTATAGGCGTGTTCTTTAATAAATAAACTGCTATAATCGAATAGAAAAGGATCACAGACTCTTTTCTTTGCCGCAAGGTAAAAGAAATTAAAGATAAAACGAGTGGTTACAAAATATTAGAAGAAAAACTTTTCCAAATACGAACTTCGTTTGCCATTTAAGCAATTCCTGTATTAATAAATTAGAAAAGAAATATAGTATTATGGCTTACTTTTCATAAAGATACCGAGATTATCGATCGGCACGATGGTATAAAATGGCGGCTGAATGCGCTACTCTATAAATCTAGAGATTTTATCTCAAATAAGAACATGAAGCAATCTTAATTTAGTATAATTTCGTATACAAATATTCTCTATTATAAAAGTTTTTATTTTTTTTTTCAAATTTTCGTCCGATTCTTTTTCTACCCTTAGATTTTCTATTATATCGAGGATAAAAATTCGAATTACAATTGCAGCGAGATTTTGAAACTTTATATATGAAAATATTTTGATCAATATTTATTCTCGTGGACGAATTATAACCGCTTCACTCGTGACGTCACTGTCTTTCGAAGTGGAACAGACTATAGTGATGTGAGTCCCAGGAAATAAATGTGGTTCCTGCAGGATCAAATCACAACACGTGACTACCGCGACCATCGAATCTCAACGATTTGAAGATCATCATCTTGATCTTCGAATCGTTTAAATTCTCACAATAACCTAAAACATTATTTTAGCAAATTATTATTATTATTAGCATTTAGTCAACTTTTTATATCGTCCCCTATTTTCTGAACAATTACAATCGTGACGTCACTGTGTTTCGAAGTGGAACAGACTATAGTGATGTGAGTCCAAGGAAATAAATGTGGTTCCTGCAGGATCAAATCACAACACGTGACTACCGCGACCATCGATACCTTGTTAATGATGATAAATTCTGCAGTTGTGATCAACAAAGTGTTCAAGATGTTCCACATTATCTTTTCTATTGCAGAAAATACAATAATGAGAGATTAAAACTTGAAAGGAAGGCTATTGAAAAAGGACAAAACTGGCCTTGCAAATTGCACTGGATGACAGAAAATCAGAATTCTTTCAGGGATCTGAGGGAATACATTAACACAATTGGGGTTACTAAAATGATCAGCAACTGGTAACTTGTCCTGAATGGATGCACTTCTCTTGTCTGACTTAGGCTTGTGACAATTTACGTTGAAACTGTCTCATTGTTCTGATTTTCTTTCTACTGTTTAATTTTTTTTTGTCATGTTAATGTATTTTTAGATATAGTTTTTGAAGTGGCCAATTGTATTTTAATCTTAGATTCTTATTATTGTAGGTTTTACAGCATGTACTCATCTATATAATAAACTGTCTTCTTTTTACAAATTAATTAATGCTGTGTAATAAATTGAAATATGCATGTAATCAACAGTATACTTTGATTAATTTCTGGTTATTGATTAGCCTCTGACATTCCTTCAACTTGCTTGAAGAACTGAACTCAAGACTTTTGAAATTGAATTTAATAAAGTGGACTTTTAGACAAGAACAATAAACACTGTGTTTTAACAAATTGTTCAACAGTAATTTTGAAACTACTGACAAGTAATGAACTTTTAAATTCACTGATATTTTAAATTAAGACTTTCTTTGTCCTCTCTGTGATCAAGAAGATTTCTCGACAAACTGAAGATTGTAGGAAATGATTGTTGTTGAGAAATTGCTTCAAATTTCAACTATGTAAATACTGTAAATAGCTTTTTTTCTTTGATTTAATAAAACTGTGTTGGTTACTAACTCTCTTCTTTCACCTTATGATCTACCACACATTCTTATGGTTAGAACTTTTACTATACTTACCCTTTTCTCATCCTTCTCGCTTCTTACTTCCTACTCAATGCTTAAACCTATGGTAAGTCATCTATCTCTTTGGATTCAGTTGGTTGCGGCCTCTGAAGTGTTATCCAAAAAGAACCTGTACAAGCATAAGCAGACTGGGGCAATATTGAGTGAAGGGTATAACATTTCAAAATCTCATTCCCTTCTAGTCTTACACTTTCAAGCTATTCAAGGAATTCCACTGATGACTTTATTGTGTAAGCATAATTATCAATTTTTGAATTAATCCATTTGCAAAGTTGCAAATTTTAACGAATATCAATAATAATAATAATTCTAATTAAACCTAACGGTTCTAATGACTCTGCAATCCAGAGTTCGGCCTGAGCTCAGGTTTTTTTCTAAACTCTAACTTAAATATAATTAACTTCAAAACAATCTAAAACAGTCTAAAAATAATTAACTACAAACAATCTAACACTAACTAACGTTAACCTCAATTTAAAACTAATTAATTACAAAACAGTCTAACACAATGTAACGTCTAACTGACGAAACAAAACCGTATAATTAACTTCAAAACAATCTAACAACTTACGTTAATCGGCAAAAACAAAACCGGAAACTGGAACTTACAACTGGAAGTACCGCTTAAGTGTTAGAACTAGACGAACAATGATGTTAGAAACTTATGTCAATAAATTGAATTTCTCAAAACAAATTAGATAATAAAAATTATAAATTTATTAGACTACAAAACACTTACAAAAAGTGTTAACAAATGCTTTATTGGAACTATAATAAAGCAACAATCGGTTAACCAACAAAACTTGATTAATCCAATTCAAATATCAAAACAACTATTCACAAGAAAAACTCTTAAATACTAATTAAATCTACTACCTCCACCACCGATACAAACTTGAAACAATTGTAGACCTTTACAAGAATTCTAATGTCACTTAGCCAACCTTGCGTTGATACAATACTCGTTGAGTCTATTTCTACTTCTGTTTTCTATTATAGACCCTCGTTGAGTCGTTGGTTCCGTTGGCTTTTATATCGAGTGACGTGGAGTCCCGTGTTGTTTCATTTACATAAATGCCTGTAATGAGTCTAAATTTATTAGCTTACAAAGTTATCAATTCATGTCATCCTCTTTACATACACGTAACAAGTTTAAATTTATTTGCTTACAGAGTTATTCATTCATGTCATCCTCTTTACAATTTAATGAACATCAATATGAGATCATTCTTACATTCTCATATCGGACCAGTGGTAAAGCCTCAATACGAGATCGTTATTATATTCTCATATTGGATCAGTGGTAAACGTATTTATATTAGATGATAACGTCATTCCCGGGACAGCTGTTCCGGAGGACAGTTTCCGATTCCATAACATGTGATAACTAACTACTACGATGGGGAATGTGGAAGTAAATCAGCTCTTAAACTAAAATATAATACATTAGATAATAATGAAAATAACAATAAATAATAAAAGTGCATAATAAAATAAAATAGGACAGGTCAGAGTTTTTGGCAACCATTTTTTTCAAGATTATAGAGCAGAGACCTGCACTTTTCTACTATTGGTCTAAAAGATACCAGTGTTTTGTGCTTTTTTGCATAGGCAAATAATCTTGGGCATGTTGGCTTCGGTATTCTCTTTACTCTTAGAAACTCTGGTAAATCAGCACTTTTTAAGAGTTTAACTAGTTTTCTGTCCAAAGCTTCTGTTGAGTCTTTATTCAATAGTTCTGCTTCAGATTCCTTATACAGTGGGTGATCGGTTAATGAACAGTTCGGATAACGAACACTTTTTCGAAAGATTTTTATGTTCGGTTAACGAACACCTCATAGAACAAATTGTGGGATCTGCAGACTGACGGAATGACAGGTCAGCCTGATAGCTGTGTGGTAAAGTTGAGGCTTAACATTCTGGAGGATCCGGGAGTCCCAATTTTTCAAGAGGAATCTGGACCCGGCCAGTTGAAACCCATCCTTCAATCTTCCGGTTGACCCTATCAAGGGTATTGGTCAGCCTGTGATGATGGCAACTCTATAAGTGGCCGCCACCAGATGAAAATATTCCATGAGGATATTTCGGCTTAACTAACACCTAACGAAATGACAGACTTAGGCCTTGCGCAAACTTATGGTAATTAGACTTATGGGTAAGGATAGAAGAACAGTAGTTTTTCCAGATTAAAATGAACTTGAAGACAACGTAAAACAAATCAAAGATTTATTATAGAGAGAGATAACAATTTTTTGGTGTTAGAATGGCACCCGTACCAGGTTAAGGTCAACAGGGAATTTTTTGGTCTTAGAATGGCACCCATACTAGGTTGAGGTCAATAGGTGGGAGAAGTTAGAATGGCACCCATACCAGGTTGAGGTCAATAGGCTTGGGGATCTTGTTAGAATGGCACCCATACCAGGTTGAGGTCAACAGGCTTGGGGATCTCTAATCATGACAATGCTATTAATCACTTTAGAATTTTTTGGTCTTAGAATGGCACCCATACTAGGTTGAGGTCAATAGGTGGAGATCTCTACCAAGACAATGCTATTAATCACTTTCGAAAATTTCTGAAGAGAAGTTAGAATGGCACCCATACCAGGTTGAGGTCAATAGGCTTGGGGATCTTGTTAGAATGGCACCCATACCAGGTTGAGGTCAACAGGCTTGGGGATCTCTGCCACGACAATGCTATTAATCACTTCCAAAAAATCCTGAAGAAGAGAGAAACTATCCCGACAGTGCTATTAATCACTTCCGAAAAATCCTGAAGGAGAGAGAAAACAATCGATATTTGACAGATTCTTTATCGGAAAATAAACATATAGATGAAAATGCAAGACTATGTGAATGTATATATTATTGTTATTACAAACAAAAAAAGTAGTAAGAAATTGTATAATTTTTTATTTATGCTTTTTGAGGTCTCCGGAATGAATATATTAAATTCCCATAAAAACCTATGGTAAATCGATGATCGGTTAATGTTCAATTCGGATAAAGAACGTTGTCTTGGAACGGATTATGTTCATTAACTGATCACTCACTGTATACTCCTCTAGAAAGTCATCATAAACCTCTCTTTTCATTATTGCAAGTTTTTTACACTTATCTACTTTTTTGAGGGTTATATCGTTATCTTTTATCCAATTTTGTGCTTTTTTATTTGGGTTCTTTCTTTATTAACTTGTACCATTTCATGCTTATTTCTTTTATTATACACTTTTATTTCTTCAACAAACTTCCACCTGCTTCTTTCTTTATCTTTTATTATCCTCTCAAATGGTGGAATTACGTCTTGTACTGCACCTACTGTCTTTACTGCATTAGAGGGGGCCTTTCTTTATAATTTCTTGAACAAAAGGTGGTAAGATTAAAATGCATTTTTAGGCTTTCTTGTTACGCAGCCTTTTTTTGTACATCCTTTTACATCGCAACGATTTAACAATTACCAAAATTAAAACCCTAATAATACATTCAATAAAGTTAAAATAAAGCAGTCATCATGGTATGACTGCTTCATTTTAACTTTATTGAATGTATTATTAGGGTTTTAATTTTGGTAATTGTTAAATCGTTGCGATGTAAAAGGATGTA